>VZTL01005996.1:25030-46335 GCA_013400535.1 Scopus umbretta | reverse complement strand
TTTCTTTTTGCTCCCCCCCCCCCCCCCCAAAGTCTGCAGTCTATTCATGATACTGCAAGGTAGTGTAATCAGTAAACGTCCAATCAATCATTTTAGTATCAAAAAACTTGAGTCAGTGAACACTTACTCAAGAAGCCTTGATACACATTTCCCTTTCTTCCTTACATCAGATTTTAAATCCAGTTGTCACAATAAAATAGCTCAAACAGTAAGAAAATTTTTATGTGTGATCTGTAGATGAACCTCAGGTACTTTTATCTTAATACTGGCATTTGGCTTCCACTTTATCCTCAATTCAAACCACAAAATGTAAAAACAAAATCAAGCACACCCCTCCCCCACCCTGAGAAATAGCTAGGAGCTGGGATTCTTGAAATTCACACTGAAAAGCCTTCAGCATATAGCTCTTTAGAAGAAAAAAGACAAAAAAAAAAAGGACGTACAAAAATCCCATCCTAGAACATGGCTGTATTTAGTAAGGGAGAAGTACATATTTTGTATTTGCTTTCTGTGATTACTAAATGCTAAAGCTTCAGTTCTCAATGGAAGCAAGACAAGTACACCAAAAAATCGGTAAAGGAATCTACCGCTACAGGATTCACTTAGCTGCTCATCTGCAGTAAACACGTGGGTAGAACTCTGTGCTTCTCTGTGGTTCCGCTGGCTGAAATCAGATCACAGCGTATTACTTCACATGGGAATTTAAATTAGTATAATATTTCTTTTTGTCGTAGGCCACCTGAAATCTGGTTAAACAAAAACTTTCTAGAAAATTTTCTTGTAAAAGGAAAACAGTAATTTATTCAATGATCAACTTAATAAATGAATATAACTAAGTTAATCCCATGGAAGTTTTCTTTAGATTTAGCAGAAGTCAGTCAGCATGCTTTGACAGAAGACACAACTATACCATAGCAGATGGTTTTTTTATTTAGTCTTAGATATAAACGTACCGCCTAAACTAAAACAGTGGGGGGGGAGAGGGAGAAGGAGGAGTCAGTTCTGTATTTTTTCATTCAACATTAAATTTTTCATGAGTGGTATTTTAAACCTGTAAGAACTTAAGTCATCTGTATGCTACACGATTTGTGTATGAATCCTATGTTCACCGTGTCTCTTGGAACCCAAATAACAGTACTGTGCAACTGTCCTTCCTGAAGGCAATTCCTATTCTGTATTCTTCTATTCTACAGATTCTTTTAAAATATCATGGTGCTCTACTTCCTCTCCTCCAAAAAAAACCCACGAAGGATAACAATCAATCAATCAACTTTTTCCTCCTAGCAGAGCTGGTGAATTATTTAGCCAATAAATTACTTGCTGAAAATATACCTCAAGGCTGAAAC
This sequence comes from Scopus umbretta, assembly GCA_013400535.1. Taxonomy (NCBI): domain Eukaryota; kingdom Metazoa; phylum Chordata; class Aves; order Pelecaniformes; family Scopidae; genus Scopus; species Scopus umbretta. The sequence goes on along the minus strand of VZTL01005996.1, from coordinate 44,989 downwards.
TTTTAAAATCCAAACTGAATTTAACACAAATAGTTTTGACCTAGTATCACTTTACAGGAAGTTTCCTAAGCCTAGTGAAGGTAAACAACCATACCCTTTTATCTCCTTTCTGTTACTCCAGCAGCTCAAAGATAAAGATTTAAGACTTTCAAATCTTAACTTTAATAGGTAAAATTGAACCATAGGTTCAATTCCTACTCATCGATGAATGGAAAAGCACAAACCATCACGTTCTTAATCTTCCGAGTTATTTTACTTTCACTGGAATATTTTAAATTGTTATTCTGGCAGACAATAACACTAGATTACGCCTAAATACTTCCACTTCTGAGGTTAGTGCATAAAACCACATTTAAGGTGGTTTGTCTCTAACTGCACATCATTTCCCCTCATTTATTTTGTCAAAGCATTCATAAAAGAAATGGAAAGTAATTTTTTCCAGAGTCAGTGCTTGATCTGACCCGAAATATTATATACATTATTCTTTGTCCCTGAAGTCAAACAGCTATTAACTTGCGAATTTGTAGCTTGTTCTTTAAAAGTCAAAACTCCTGGTAATGCAATAACACGCAAAGATCCTGATTTCTGTATTTAAGTGTTCCATCTGCCACTTGCATTTTTGTAAGCAGGTTCTTAAGTTTTTTGTCTGGTATTTTAGCACAAAACAGGAACCTCATTCACTCAGACACAGCTGTCCTACAGCAAGCATCCCAGGAAACTTAAGCCCTGTTGTGCAGGCTGCAGCACAGGCAGAGCGACACCAGGATTCCTCCCCCGCCAGGAATAACAGGGTCCTCTATCGAAACGCATCCCTCTCCCAGAAGGGAGAGTGGGTGACAAATACAGAGGCTACTCTACTAGTTTGGAAGGCAGACAGACCCAAAAACAAGGCTAAATAAATAAAGTTTTACAGATCCAGTTTTACAGATAATGCGGTAATGCTAGTTCATACCAATGTTGGTATTATTCAGAATAGGAAAATTATCATGATATCAGTTACAATTACTGATCTCAGTACATTTGCATTTCTAAGGCAGAAATGAAAAGTGTTGTTCAGACAAACAGGCACGGATTTTACAAAGCATTCCATTTTTGTCCAAGAGCAGAACTTTCTACTTACTGACCTCCTATTCTGTTAGAGATGGCCTGTCTTCAGGTTGAACTATACTCTCAGAGCACACTTTTGACAGGCTATCCATTCTTCTGAGAAAATCCGAAAATAACTGTCTGACACCCACATAGAACTGGGATTATAGCACATTTCTCATTGGTTATATTGCATGGATTTGAGTATTTTACTACTATAAGATACAAAATGTACATTTCACATTTAGGCTTTTAAGCTGACCTGTTCTCCCGCAAAGTAAATGCTGTGTTACATGTACTTGTACCAGCGTGCTAGGAATTGACCAAAAGACCAAGGGAAGACTAGCCAAAGAAGTCCTATGAACATCAATTATTATTTCTCAACTGAGTCCATCTTAATTAGGATAAAAATCTACTAGAACAAAAATTATTTCTTCTTTGAATAACTGAGCATTTAAACTGATATAAAACCCCATTTTCACAGGCTCCTGATGACACACACAGAGGTTTTGCTTGCTTAAGCTTTGAAATAGTGCTAAGAACAATGTCTGTCTGGGGGCAGGCAGTTCTTTTAGTCTAGCAGGCTCAATAGGAAACAGCTTCAGTCCAAAGGCTGTGTAACGATGCTAGGATGACATGCCTAAGTTACCATACACGAACTATTACCTCGCAGACTCCCACTGGAAGTTGACTTCAATTAACTCACTAAGGGCACTATGAGAAGACCTCAGTTTACTCAGCACAGCACATAAAGCAGCAAGATGTTACTTTTGCAGTGCTTTCAGAGAGCACTGCAAGAGTTTACATACAAATTTATTCTGAATGATATACTTATTATTACATTGATGTGTGACAAAATGGTTGATCATCTAATCAGTGATCATCTAACCCAATTAAAACTCTTCTGTATTTTTAATTAGATGACAGAAAAGCTAAAATATAAAATTAAACTGAAGAAGTTTTGAACGTACTGAGGCATCATTTTACAATTTAAATACATCAATCAAGTAAACCTTAGGTATTTCAGGAGAAGCTAATTATTTTCTTTTAGAAATAAAATGATGAAGCATTAGTGAGACTTCTCCAGAAACGCTTTGCAGCATCTAACACACTGCTCATAAACAGTTTCAAAGTCCTTTTCATTCCCCTAGAAAAGAACAGAGGAAAAAGAATGTAAGAATAGCAATACTGGCTCAAACAAAATTTTTGCAAACTTGTTTTCTGCTTTCAGTAATGGCAAATAATTGACATTAGAGAAGAGTAAGAACACTACAAATACTTTGTGATAGTTTTTGCATATTTCTCCCTAATTTGAACTACCTGCAGCTAAGGAATTTCCACAGCCAAACACTGTGATTTTGTACTCAACAGTCCTGGATGAACTTTCCTTCACATATTTCTTCCATTCACTTTTTAAGCCCTTACAAGCCTTTTTTTTCGTTACATTCACAGTAACCTGGGATGTTGAGTTTCAGAGTTTAATGAAACACTGTGTAGAAAAAAAACCCAAAACACACCTCTTTTTGTTTTGAACCCGCTTCCCACTAATGCTATTAGATATTCTCTACTTCTTGGGCAACAGAACAGCAATTCCTTATTCACCTTCTCCCATGACATCAAGATTTTACAGAACCCTACTCCATCTTCATCCATTTCTCTTTCTTAAAACAAAGCATCTTAATTTAATTACCCCATGCAATGCTACAGGCTTGGGGAAGAGTGGCTGGAAAGCTGCCCGGCAGAAAAGGACCTGGGGGTGCTGGTTGATGGCTGGCTGAACATGAGCCAGCAGTGTGCCCAGGTGGCCAACAGCATCCTGGCTTGTATCAGGAATAGTGTGGCCAGCAGGAGTAGGGAAGTGATCGTGCCCCTGTACTCGGCACTGGTGAGGCCGCACCTCAAATCCTGTGTTCAGTTTTGGGCTCCTCACTACAGGAAAGACATTGAGGTGATGGAGCACATCCAAAGAAGGGCAATGAAGCTGGTGAAGGGCCTGGAGAACAAGTCTTATGAGGAGCAGCTGAGGGAACTGGGGTTGTTCAGTCTGGAGAAGGGGAGGCTCAGGGGAGGCCTGATTGCTCTCTACAACTTCCTGAAAGGAGGGTGTAGTGAGGAGGGTGTTGGTCTCTTCTCCCAAGTAACCAGCTATAGGACGAGGGGTAATGGCCTCAAGTTGCTCCAAGGGAGGTTTAGATAAGATATTAGGAAAAATGTCTTTACTGAAAGAGTGGTGAGGCATTGGAACAGGCTGCCCAGGAAGGCGGTGGAGTCCCCATCCCTGGAGGTGTTCAAAAAACGTGTAGATGTGGCACTTTGGGACATGGTTTAGTAGTCATGGTGGTGTTGGGTTGACGGTTGGACTAGAAGATCTCAGAGGTCTTTTCCAACCTTAATGATTCTATGATTCTATAATTGGTTGCTCTTGTCTGATATTACTCAAATTCTTTGACTATCTCTGTCCGTGTCTTTGTCTCTATCTTTCCTAATTACATCCCCTTTGCAAGGAGGCTGAGCAACCATGGCTTCACCCAACACTGAAAATATAGGTGCTCTGCATTATTTAAATTTCAGTAACTGTTATAAGCATAAAGACATGTTTTCCTTTCTTATCCCAATAATTTACATTGTTTTGCCAAGTCATTAAAAAAAAAAAATGTTTACACTTGGCTTTGTGTAGCATCAGATTATATGTCACATGTCAACTGTGGGATCTGGAAAGATTATATACTATCCAGACACAATTTCTAATCAAGCCACCCAAAGAATTTCTCACACATACATAGTATGGATCTTCAATGATAAGTTGTTTCTGTGGATCATAAGTTCCAAGTAGTTCAATTTTGGCCTTGCAGTCTTTAACTTGGTTGCTTTTCCTTTTCAGATCTCTGTAAAAGAGAAAATAAAATTTTCCCATGAATTTTTCCTCAGAACTTTTTTGGCATCAGCATAAGATACTCATGACTGTTTCTACAGAACACAGGAAAATAATACGCATCTGGACTCAGTCAATTCTGTGGACTCTCTATGCTGCTGCTTGTTTTCATTTGTATCTTGTTGTGTGTTTTTTGGTTTTTTTTAATTGAGTATGGAGGACATATACATAAATTTCATTCAGAGCATAAACAAGCAGTCAGGCACTTGACCTAAGGCTTAACAGATCTTTGTAACAGTAAGTTCATCAGCTTCTTCCTCAAATCAATCATTAGTAATTTCGATATCCACCTTTCACTTGTATTGAACAAAAATAATGAAAATTATCTAGGTATTTTTCCAGAAGTATGAGTAAGCTTCTCCCATCTGTTCAAAACCAGTGTTTTAAATTGGTATGCCACAAGATCTCTCAATACTGCCTCTAACTCATGTGAATTCCTACTACATTCAGTTAACAGAAAATGGTAAATCGGTGAGCAAGACCTGTCTTCCCTTTTAGATACTATGACATTTCATGTTTTATACATACTAGTTTTGAGATGGTATTTTCCCCATTTCCCACTTATAAATGACTGTCCATTATCCCAAATGCAGTTGAAAACCTCTCATCACCTTCAGATTAAAAGCAGCTTAGTACTATGATTTTCATAATGCTGAACAGCCAGAACATAATAAATTCTTTTAATATTACATGTCTCCATACCAAATTATCATTTTACCTACCCAGCATTAAAAAGGCAAAGAACACTGTAAATACTTAGTCATAAGTATAATCAGTTTTAAGAAATTAAATTCTAATATTAATTCTAATATTTGTTCTGATTAAGAAATTAATTTCAGATAGTTTAGAAAGACAAAATAGCAGTGAGACCACAACACTGGTTTTCCTTGAAGAAAAATCAGGACTCCTCCATCAACTACAAAGTTATTGTTTGAATTTACAGATTTTCAATAAATCCTCTAGACTTTTATTATTAAAAAAAAAAGTCTAACCATTTCCTCAAGGCTTTTGGCATACCACTTAGCAAACAGGAGACAGCCAGATGGCTCTGGTACTAAGGAAAAGGGATGTCCCATACCTTCCTTTTCTGATATGACACGCACTCCATCAACACCTGGAATCAGCCTGCCCTCCTAGTGCTATGAATAGGCGTTCCCAGGGAAAATGGTTGAATTGGGTGCAAGTTTAAGGTGAAACTTAAGTGTAGCAGTAGCAATATCGCTATTATAGTTGCAACATGTCTTCTACTCTACAGCTCATATCATATAAATTGTTAATATAGAACTAAGTCTTCATTTAAGAATTCAAGTGAAAATATAAGTAAGCCTAGTCATATCTTTGCCTGACACACTACAATCAACCCAAGTGTTATATACCCTTCATTTATGCAGGCTGTGTAAGAGAGGTCATTCAAAACATTCTAGAAAATTCAACAAACTGATACTTCTTTCAGTTAAGTGGTGCTGCTTCTAAAAACCTTTACATGCTACTAATAGCGTTTTATTTTGGTTTTGTTTTGTTGTTGGTTGTGGTGGGTTGCTTTTTTTATTTTTAAACTAACTTCACAAGTACTAGTCCTTACAAGCACTCTGACTCTCGGCAGTTTGTTAAAGCTCAGCCCCTTAATGCCAATCATCAATAAGTAATTAAGTAGAAATTTTGCTAATGATATTCAAATTTTCACACTAGGCAGTTATTTCACCAAATCTTTCTTAAGCATAAATTGTTCCAAAGATGCACTTAATTAGAACATAGCTAATAGTAACAAACAAGACTTCCCCCAGCTAACAACCTTATTTCAGAGCTCATTCTATTTCTATTAAAAAAAAACCAAAACCATACCATATTTAATGCCTCCCATGTTTCTACAGCGTCTTTTAGATCCCATGCAATTAGAAAAACAGATCACTTTGATCAAAAGACAGTACATCCTCATTCTTAACTACACAGGCATCAGCTGCACGTCTATAGGACAAAGCATACTAAATTTCCACGTCCTTAATCCTTGAGTGGCATGTATCAGACAAATAAACCATTGAATTGTAGCTCATTAAACGTATTAGAACTAAAGAATCCATCTATTAGGATATCATTCACACACATACAAAAAAAAAAAACAAACCCAAAAACCCAACCCAAGACAAGCAGTAAAACATGACATCTGTCCTCAAAGTGACTTATGAGACATCACTACAAGTAATCCATATGAATTTGTTCCATTTCTTCATACATTACCTTAGATTGCTCTCATCCATACAAAGTATATAATCAAAGGTCTGGAAATCATCTTTAGTAACCTAGAATTAAAAATATGTGCTTTAGACTACAAACTATTCTTGATTTATAAAAACGGGAAAAAAGTCTTTTCAAATTTTGTAGTTCTGATTTATTAAAAGAGACACAAGTGGGAAGAATAAAACTGTGTGCCTTCATCAACTTTTACAATAATTTAAGGCATTTTAAATGTACTCTGAGATGATTATTTATCCATTTCTGCAAGCTTTCCACAAAAAAACTCCCAAGTTTACAAGTACTCTTTTGTTTTTTAAAACATCTCATGCATCAACTTAGAAACATCATTACAAGTGATATTTCTAATGCTTTCCAGTTACTAAAACCAAAGCAGGTTTCCAGTCATAGATACCATGCAATAAAAATGTAGAAAAATTACTTTCCTGATAGGAAAACAAAAATGTAGGTAACCGGGAATCAGTTGCAATACTTCCAATCTAGAAATTTGTCACTACACAGAAAAAGATACCAAGTGAAATTCAAAGCTCAAGTATGATGGTATGAGTTATAATCTCTTAAAAACAAATGCATTCACAGTAATTTAGGCCATATAAGGTAAAAAAAAATATATTATGTGAAAAAAAACTGGGATCTACTGTATATCTTCCATGTGTACATCATACCATGTGTTCTTTTTCTTTCCTGTAGCTGACTGACTCCTAAGCACTAACATTAACTAAATTCAGAGATCCAAGCTGGGTAGGCAAACATTGCACATAAACCACTATCTTAAGTACAAATGGTAGCTTAGGGTAAAATCTTCGCAGAGCCCACAATGCACAATAAGATATCTGAACCAAGCATCCATAATGAGGATGAATAAATGGAATAAAATTTATAGTGAGTTCACATTAAGACTGCATTTCACACATAGTCCTATGTGTAGTATCATAACCAAGAAACTTGGAAAGTTTCTTCAGTACAAGTTTTCTTGGCAGGCATCTCTGGGAAGGATGGGCTAGAGAAGTGAGTAAGCAAGTAAACAGACAAAAAGGCAAAACACGTTATCCTAGAAGTCAGAGTTTTAACTTGTACAAATTATTTACATATTCAAAAAATTTTGGATGGCAAAACCCCCACTTATTTTTTTTGTAAACAGCAAATAGATACTGATTAAGTTCCCATAAAGGGGAGTAACAAAAGACCTATGGAAATTATCCCCAGACTAAAGCCATAAATGAAACACTCCATGCAAGGAGAATTGGAGGGGTGAGGTGTGGGAGCATTCAAAAAGAAAGGGTTAATGGTGAAAACTAATGCAGACTTGTTTATTTTCACTGTAAAAATATTTGCTGTATTCATGCAGTGCCTTTGACCTACAAAAATATTTTTGCAGTGGAAATAGCTCTGTTTTCCTGGCAACTCTATGCACTACCTCCATAAGCTGCTTCTGCTTGCTCTACACAGCTAAACACTGGCCCCTATGAAAATATGAGGGCACAGATTTCTTTGTGTACAGACATATGTAAGAATAAAAGAAAACACAGCGAAAAGGAAAAACACACCTGCCACACTTCCCACACTCTCGGTATACTTAACAACTTGACAGTTATCCTATGAACCAGCACTAACACAGATGCAAATGCAGCCCTAAAAACACGATTACGGGTTGGCTTGTGCTTTTAAGCCCTACAGTAATATCAGATACAAAAAGCTTAATTGAGCAGACTCCAGCAAACTGAAGATATTCCTCAAAATTACAAAAACTAGTATTTTGGGGGAAGAAATTGGGGACATAAACATTTATGTACAATTTGAGAAGAGTAGTGGAGAGCTCAAATAGTCAACACTGGATGGAACTACACAGACAACAATAACTGCACATTAAAAAAAAAGACGTATATAAACATTATTAAAGAACATCAGTGGAGAAACATATTGTCATTCCAACTTATTCGTTAAACGTTTCCCTTTGTTTACAGAAGGGAACTCTCCTTCTCTCTGTCTAAAAACCAAAGAGATGCAGTAGCCCTTAAATTTATCCAGTTGTGAAACAGTGTTTAATACAACCTTCCTCTAATCTCAATTTCATATTTAAGGCAAATGCACAGTATGAGTCATACAAAAATCAATTTACTGGCCTCAGCATGAATAAAAGTGAAACTGATTAATACCTATCTGTTTTGTGCATGAAGACTAACAGCACAGAGAATTCCAATGGGTGCATAAACATACAGCAACCTACCATCAGCTAAAACGTTAACACTTTATTTTATATATATACACATTTATTTTTATACCTCACTTTTCACTTAGATATCACTTAAACAATCACTGTATATGATGGTAGGATGTAACCAATTTAACATTTTCTCTTACATAAATCATTCTTGTACCATTTATGTCAGTTTTGAATAAAAAAGATACAATCCATCATTATCATAATTACATGAAAGAAAGTGCCTTTCACTGGGTGGGTAACAGTTTTCCACAGAAGTGCAGAGGATAATTGCATGAGGTAGTCATCTTATGACAGTATTTCAAAGGCAACAGAAGACAAATCCCTCCTTTTTCTGCAGTTCCTGTATTAAATCTTTCTTAATCTGTTCTGAAACAAGTCATACACAAAATTCTATCCCTGAGTTTGTCTCTTACAGTGAAACAAACACACTTCCACTTGTACTAACCCGAGCACTCTGAAAAGTCCTATTCTACACTGTTGAGTCCTTCTCTTTCCAGAATTACTGAGGCCATGAGGTCCACACAGTTTAGAGATTCAGCAGAGACCATTTGACAGAAGATTGGAAAAAAATACTGGGGTTACGTAGTTAACATCAGTAAAAAATGAACAGTTACCTGTAGTTCAGGAATCTGAAAATTTTTTTTATAAAAGAAACTGCCTGTATTGGTAATCTTTAGACTAATTTTTATCCTGTTAGTCTTTCATTTTATTGTCTCATTCTATGAGACATGTTAATTTCCTCTCCCTGTATATGTAACATTTTAGGCTCTTCTGCTTTAAAAAATGTCTTCATTTGCCAGAATGTATAAGCAAATGTCTTCACTAAAGTGTTTCCATTCCCTCTCTGCCAAAGGAGGATATATAGATTCAGGTCTGAGGATCAACTGGTTTTGGATGCTTTGCTTTAGTTTAACTGCTCATAAACCACTCTAGTAATACCCAAGAACAGTTCTCAAGTTTCCAAGGCTTATCTTTTAAGAATACAAACATGTTACGCTACTGTGACTGAAACACTGACTAATAAGTTTGAGGACCATTTAACTTGTATAATGATAAATAATGCTGTTTGTAAGCACTGATAAACAGTAAATCCCAAACGGTTAACAGGAAAAGATCACAACAGATTTTTTTCCAGCAATTATTCTAATAGTAAAACATTGAAAATTTGAAATGATGTTGTGTTCAATCTTGTTTGTCTTATTATATAACAGAGATTAGCATCAGGAAAGGTCAGCAGAGGGCAACTGACTAATTGAGGGAATTTATTTTTAAAAGTTAAAAAACTAAACATGTAGTCCTTGAAAGTGAAGAAAGTAAGTATGACCTTAGTAAGGTCTAGTAAAATTCTGAAGGGAACAGAAATGGAAGGTAATAACAAGACTACTAGATCTTTTTGTCAGTACAAGAACTAGTGGCATAAACTCAAGCTAAGTAAAGGTCAAGCCCTAAAGGAATCTCTTATATCCAGAGAATAGTTAACCGAAGTAAGTTATGTGCATTTATTTGAGTGTCTGAATGATTTAAATAGATGCAGACACATTTATTTCTGATCTCTCTGGAATGCAGCATGGAAATACACATTCTTTTGTTAGTGAAAGCTGAGATGAGGTTTGGTAAAACTTAGAGGATTTCGCTAGGTAACAAACCTGTCTTTGACTTAAGAATACTTCAAGGGTACGTTTTCCTCTGAAGTTACCACCAACCGTGCTACTAATCTTGCGTTTTAGCATTCTAAATTTTTTCAAAAGATCTTCGTGCAAGAGCAGAAGCTTTTTGTGACAGGTGAACAGGTATTCTACTTGGTTTTGGAGCTCCTAAATAAAAATACAATTCCTTGCTGAAAGAAGCATCACAGATTACTACAGTAAGTCCATTTTTAAAACTAAGCTAAACTAAAAACTAAAAAAGCTTCAGAAAAATTCCAAAACACTAAATGTTTGAAGGCAGGATTTTTCTGTAATACAGAAACCGCTCCAATGCTTCCTATTTATGTTTCCAGTGAAGCTTAACAAGCAGAAACTCACTAACCTCAACTAGAAGAGTTACGCCACTTTGGAGTCCTTTGAAAAACTGCACATAGTATTTATTACTTGATGCTTAACCATGCATTGGTCAAATGACTTCTGTAATTGTAATGGTTAGGGCTAAACAAAGCATGGGTATGAATAAGAATGAAAATATACTCTCTTCTACCTGCCGTGCTCTATGTGCTGTCTCAATGCCATGATTTCTTAGACAGCTTAAAGCCCTTGCATCTGGGGAGCGCCCCACGTTCCAGTCTGAAACAGCAGCACTGTCTGTCATCCACTGTAACAACAAAACAAATACATACACATATTTAAAGAAAATGAAAGTACAGTACCTGCCTGGCAATATGATTCATGGTAATGCCATGCTTCTTCATGCAAGTCTGTCCTCGATAGTCAGGAGGGCTTCCTATTTCATAGGTAGATGTCGCTGCACTGTCTATCCTCCACTACAGAAAAACAAATTTATATTTTTATGTTTCCTTTCTCACTGCTTATATTTCTACTAACTGGCTAGGAGACAGTTATTTCTTAGGCAGGAACAGAAATAAATAGCTTACCTTATTTTCAACTTTTTCATCAGTTACGAGTTTTCTAAAAACTGCTTCAGCTATTGGAGAGCGACAAATGTTTCCTATAGAAACAGGAGATTAAAGTGAAATTTCAGACAATTAAAAACAACAAAATCAATAACTGTGTGGATTTGTCAGCACAGATCAAATTAAAGATTTTTATTTACTTAGCTAGAATGAGGTTTGCTTCTGTTATTATAACCCAAGAGATTCTGCAAGGGTGGAGACCCTAGGTCCTGCACCTGGGCTGCGGCAATCTCCGGTATCAATACAGACTGGGGGATGCAGGGGTTGAGAGCAGCCCTGAGGAGAAGGACCCTGGGGATACCAGTGGGTGAAAAACTGAATACAAGCCAGCAATGTGCACTCACAACCCAGAAAGCAAATTGTACCCTGGGCTGCATCAAAAGAAGCACAGCCAGCAGGTCGAGGGAGGTGATTCTGCCCCTCTACTCCACTGTGGTGAGACCCCACCTGGAGTACTGCATCCAGCTCTGGAGCCCTCAGCGCAGGAAAGACATGGCCCTGTTGGAGCAGGTCCAGAGGAGGGCCACAGAAATGATCAGAGGGATGGAACACCTCTGAGTGAGAATTGGGGTTGTGCAGCCTGGAAAAGAGAAGAACTGGTGAGACCTTATTGAGATCTTATTGTGGCCTTTCAATATATAAAGGGGGTTGTAGTGACAGGACAAAGGGCAACAGTTTCAAACTGAAAGAGGGTAGATTTATATGGGACATCATTCATGATGAGAGTGGTGAGACACTGGAACAGGTTGCCTAGAGAAGTTAGGGATGCCCCATCACTGCAAGTGTTCAAGGTCAGGCTGGATGGGGCTTTGAGCAACCTCATGTAATGAAAAGATGTCCCTTCCCATGGCAGGGGGATGTGACTAGCTGATCTTTGAAGGTTCATTCCCACCCAAACCATTCTATGATTCTACACTATCTATCAGTCTATTGAAATACATATTATTATATGATAATATATAACTTATTAAAATAAATAGGAGTATTGTGTAAGCACATCGCCCTTTTCTTTTCCTCCACAAAGAATCTGTGATCACAGAAGACCAGGCACAATTATGGAATTTAAGTGGCAGCAAATCATCTTTATTTTTCAAATCTTCCTACACATTGGCAAATTTCAACTAGTTCTTTACTGGAGAATCATGAATATTTGCCCAAAATATTTATGTTACTACCTACCTGTTAACAAAAACTTTTGGACAATTCCAAAACACAACCACCACCACCACCACTGTGGAACCAAAATAGTGAAATGGCTGAACAACCTGTAGCAGAAATGCTCCTGACCACTGCAGTGGAGTCACTGTAGGTCAAACCAGACGCTCGTCAAGAGCAGCTTCCAGATACCACTACCAAAACGCCGAAAAAGAAATCAATTATGCAAGCTCTCAAAACACCTCAGGAAAAGAAATTTTCCAATTTTTTTTTTTTTTTTCCAAAATATGGAGGGTAAGGAAAGAAAACGTAACTGCTGGCAAAGCTGAAGTGCTGTCAATCAGCCAAACAGTTAAGATACTTAAGTATATAAATACATTATCAGTCTTCCCTTCCAATGGCCTCCAATTCCACTAGCCACTTGATCTGACATTATTTTCAACAAGAACCTATTTCAACAATGAAATAGTGCCCTGTTAAAACTAAAAGTAATGGATCTACAGCATTTTTGCTCCACTGCTGAAGCTGTAATTAAGGTAATCGTCTAAGGTAGACCTCTCAAACATGCATGCAAAATACATTCTTTGAAAAAAAATGAAATGCCTCAACAACACTAAGAAGTCTATTCAACTATTACTTGAACTCTTTCTACCTTTTCATCCTTTGGAAACTCTCAGTAACTAGAGATGGATATTCATATTTGATGTGTCAGACAGTTGCACAATAAATCATACAAACAATTCTTCACTTTCCATCAAAGAGAATGTATGACTTCGCTCATCTCTGACTTCTGAGCAGATAAGTATAAAATATCACAAACGGCAACACTCACTTCTATACCTTTAAACAGATCACTCTTCTACTACTGGTTAAATTCCTTCCAAATCTCAAACAGTAAAAAAAATTAAGTGCCTACGAAGCAAGCTAAATTTCCAGCAGCAAGAAGAAATTTTCAGATCACGCACTTGGCCTCAGTTTCATGCTGATATTTTCAAACAAAATATCAAGGTAGATTCTTCACTGCTAAAGAGAAAGCTGCTATGGTCTGGGAAATTAATAACTTGCTGTCAATCATGCCAACTATTAAAAAAAAAAAAGTGGGAAGTGAACCACTGAAGTAATACAAATGCACTGTCAAAGATTTAGGGAACACCACATCACTGAATGGGCAAAAGAAACTGGCTAACCACTGAGAAACTGATCTGGCTGAAACATTAAGTGAATTTTGATGGCAGTAGATCTTTTCCCAGGGGAAAGCATACTGTTTCCTTTGTTTGAACTAGTTTATTCCAAGCAGAGAAACTAGATCGGTCTTGGAAGAAAAATAAAGCAGCAAAAAGTTGGCTTTATTTATAAAGTAAGTGAGAAAACAGGTTAGTACTTATTAATTATAAAAATGTTGAACAATATGGTAATAAATTAAAAAATAAATTTCACTTCTTTAATTGAGTATGTGAGCTAAACATTAAATAATATAATTTTAATAGGAAACAGAGGGAATACGGTAACATACAACATAAGACAGAAAAGAACCTTCATAATCAGTGAGCCCAATCCTTTGAGATTGCAGGCATATACAGCATCACTTCTCCTACAAACACATCAAGCTCCTTTTTAAAAGCATCATCTATCTTAAAAGGTTATTCCAGATACTCATTTCCTGTGGTAGCCAGAAACCTTCCAATTCCTACTTAATATTTAGTCTTGGAAGTCTACGCTCCTCTGATCTTGGTTAACATCACTGTCTATATTTAAAAACCTTTCTTTCCTTCAACATATACAGAACCCTTGTCAAGCATAGCTGTGTTAAACTAAACAAGCTCTCAGTCTCCTCATGAAAATAACTGACCCATATCTAATCACTCCAGTTAATCCAACTCCGCATTTGTTTGAATTTTAGTTTATTTTTCTTGAATACTGACAAATAAAACCACAGACTACACTGCAGGAAAAGTTTTTAGCCTTTTGTTTTATAAAAGAAAAAAAGAAGTCCAAAATATTTACTTAGCTTTTTTTGAAAATAACCTTCTACAATCACATTTGATTCCTTCATGAGTATCAAATTTGTGGTCATAATCCCCTACTTCTAATTTGTTCATTCCCTCTCTTTCTCTGTTGTTCTAAACGGGTGACCTTTAAGTCTTAACTCTTAAGTTCTGTTTCCATTACACCACCTGTTGGGGCCATCCATTTCTTCCTGTACAATATTTTTCCTCTGTATGAGTGATCCCATGCAACTGTGCGTGAACAGTAAGTTTCATTACTACACTCAAAATGTCAGTAATAAGCCATGATTAATACTATTGGTCCTACTAATTCATTAAGTAGCTCCCAGAATTTCTAAACTGTACTTTTGAAATAAATCCTTCATGGCTTTTTCTGTTTGTTTAACCTTCTGCTTTACCTGGATTGAATGACTTGTTCCAAATTTCCACTCTTCTATAACCTGCTCACTACTTAAATGCCATAAATACCATCTTTGATGGTATCGTATCAAGTATCATCATAAATGGCACCATGATCACTGACTGATTAAATATATTAGCTATCACTCCTAGCAGTAACTAGAAACTTCAGTTTATTATTTTTGAAACAAACAATAACCTAGTTTGTGACTTAAAAATTGATGTCTTCCATGATGACACATTCCAGATATTACCGGAGGTATTAACACTATTACGGAACTGCAATCACCACTCAAATCTATTCTTGGGGACTATGGACAGAATCCCAGAACTGACTTAACAGCAGCTCTTTTCTCCGCATACTCTACAATATTATTTTCATCCTAACCAATTCTGTTTACGCATGCTATCCCCTGTGACTGTTATCCTTCATCTCATCATTAATGTAAAGCCCTATCTTATGTCACTGACAGTCATAATCCCTTTCCCACTATAATTTCTATCAATTTCATATCCAGTTTTACATCCCCCATCTGTCTTTCCAGGCTTTGCTGAGGTTCCTCACAGATGCACAGTAGTTCCCAAGTTATGGATTGATAGCCATAGTTGGGCAATGAAGGGGGAAATCTCACAAAAAGATTCATAGGGAGATCACCTTTCTCCTTGGGCTGGAACCATATTTTCCTTAAATGCTGCCTACACCTTATCTTTGCTACCTAGCCTCCTCTGATGCTCCTTTCTCCTTTGTTGTATTTCTGACCGATTTGATCATGCTCTTTTTCTGTAAAAGGGAACAGCATTAAAGTTCTCTGAACCTCCATCTTCTCTCTTCATCTTTTAGATTTCAAGCTCTTCATTCAAGTTGTTGTGACATTTTCAATCATAGAAAACTAGTACCCAACTAGTACCCAAGGTACCCAGACAGAGTCTGCCCATTGAAATAAATCCTACAAACACCTCCAAGTGGGATAAGAGACTTAAATTTCAATCACAGAATCAGTACTGGAACCATTTGTTGATCACTTTTACGGAGTCATGCTTTCTCACTCATTTTCTAGGGACGAGAACTACACTGATGGTTCTCTAAGCCAAAGCTTAATTTTTGGAGTACTTACTCCAGTCTCTGCATTAATCTTTGACCCATTCCCATACAGAAATGGAAGCGTTGCTTCTACTGACAGGAAAGACAACTAGAATTCATTTCATGCTCAGGTCCATAGCTCATCTCTAGGTACTGTTGATCTTATCATCTGTTCTCTCAAACGTTTTTGTATCTTCGCTGCTCCTCACTCAGCTCTCTAACCCTTTGAGACTTTCCCCAAATGCAGAGAGATGCTTTTCTCTATGCTTTTCTCTTCTTACTTTATTCTGTCTGTTGTTTGTAACAGAAGTTTTATTAGCTTTCATACCCTCACATTTAAAATTCTGCTTTTAACTGTACTTATCTTTCCATGCGTGGTCAGTTCGTCTGAGTGACTGCAATACTGCTTTCCAGTATCATTTGCATCATCCACCAGGTCCCCTTCATAATCAAGCGTTTAAGACTTCCTACTCCCTCTATTCCGTCCTGTACTCAAATTCCCATCTGAACTTCACAATTCCTAGTTCTTTCCAGTTAAGTCTATCTTGTCCCACTCAGCATTCAATTAGCTTAATTGGATAAAGAACCATTCAAGGCCGTGATTTTAGTTCAGATCCCCTCGCCTTTCCATTTGCAGTCAATTTCACTGAATACTAACACTCTTTATCTGAAACACCTAAGTATATAGTTGCCTAAATGACATCAGCTAACTTCCGTACATCCCCCCACTACCAACACACAGTGGGATTTCTCTCGGAAGTCAAAAACCAGCGCGTGTGTGCATGTATATATATCTAAGCAGAACTCAAATTTGGCTCAAGGTATCTGAATGGGGACGTCTACAGGAGCACGAGGTTTCAAAGTCCCTAGATAGTCAAGGTTTAGTTGATGTAATCAATGTCAACAGCAATATGGCTTGCCAGGATTCATGGTAGTCAAACCATCAGCTAATTAGCTGAATGTTCACATTTTAAAATCTTTCCCTGCAGCAAGATTAATTATACTGAGTTATAAACTACCAGAACATTATGCTTTTCTCAGCAACCTAAATGTTACCCAGCAAAAATAAAACGTTTTCAACACAGAAGCACTGACTCACAACAGTCAGGCTCTTAACATTTTTTAAGCATACATCTTAACCTTATTTTCCAATTCCAAGATCATTTTTACAACCATGCTTTCAACTCTGTAGTACTTCTCCATCATTCTGAAACACAGGTTAAATAAGGCACTGTATTCTTATAGCTATCTGACCAACGCTGCACGGAAGAAAGGTATTTTCCTTACATTTATCTAACATTCTCTTCTTTATTCAAAAAAATGGCATTATTTATTTTTGTCGGCTTGCTAAGAACCCTCGCTACAGCAGCTCTTTTCGTTGACTTCTTCAGTGTCTTATCCAACCTATCACTTTCCCGTTCTGCAGCTACAAACGGCATTTTGTCCCACAAAACCTTGTATTTGACTGTACGTAAACACATATAATGGATTGCGACAACTGAACTAGGAAACTCAAAACTCTAACCATAAACTAATTTCCTCATACCCTAAATTAATTGCCATTTTTGAAATGATTTAATGCAGGCTAGATCTCTGACGGCAATACTACTCAGCGGTTCACAACAAGCATCAATTTTCTGAGGACACAGCCAAAACCACTTTGCTTACTGTTCACCTGACTTACAACTGTTCCTCCGCACACGGAGGAGATCAGTAAGCCAGTGCCTGGTCTAAGACGCCCATGCAGCTTGTTATGTTATAGCGGGCAAGTCAGCAGAGAGAAAGAGGCTGACTTATGTAACACAGCATCATATTAAGCTCATTTCTGGAGCGCAACCATTAATTAGATGAGCTACATAAGTGTAAAAAGAGCAAACTGCATTATGGTTCACCTCCAGTTTTAATTATTTCTTTGCCTTAAATGAAAACAAATTCTTTCCCAGTGCCTTTTTACATACTGTAATTACGTACGTTGCTGGGTGCTTCATTTATTTTGCAGTGATGAGGAACCCTTATCATTAACATAGTTACGCACATTAACTAGATTGTATTTTGTTGTGTAATTAATATCTGCTTATCTCATTGCAAACAAAGAATGCAATCAATACATATTTCAGTAATAGGTTTCTTTCAAAATAATATAGAAAGAGAATGTAATTTTTCATGAAAGCTTGTACTTTCAGGGATCAGCTCTCACTGAATGTGGCAAACTTCAGAATTAATGTGTTTCATTAACCAGCACAGAATACTACAGATAAATGCAGTTCTAGAAATCTGTTTGGTACTCTTTCCAGCAATAACCATAGGTATTTTTTCTAATAAAATTTAGGAGGGGAAAAAAAAAAAATCTATTAAGGCATAAGTATCACTCTTCAAGACCAACAAAAAAAAAAAAACAAACTTAAAAACAGGAAGAAGAAACAAGTTGCCTTCAAAACTTAACTGAATAGAGTATATATTTGACTGGAAAAAAGAAGCGCTTGTCATGTCAACTAGATCTAATGCCACACGCCACATACCATTGTGGTTATTTTTTTTATAACGCGGTAACATAGAAGAGGAAACTTAAAAGGTGTTTACAACATTTGTTTAAAAACAAAAAAAAATATCCATCGCATTAACATTGGTCCTGCCTTGTTCACCCTTTCCTCAAGCTTAGTATTAATAATTTCACTCCATACCTAAATTATTATTTTCCACTAATAATGGTTCCTCAGAGACTCAACTGGATTAGGAACTTGTTACAGTGCAAATCACCATCGTGGGCTTACAGACCCATAGGTACATATGAATCGTTTTGTGAAGACTACTATTGCCTTTAGAACATAGTGTTTGGAAAGAAGGATGTATATTAATTAGACGTTTTTATGCAGAAATATTTGTCTAGGCCACTGACTCCCAACTATACAGCAACTGATAATCCCTTAGTGAAGAACATTTTCCCTGAATTATTACTAGTAATTTTACTCTCAGGTAAACATCAGAACATATTTCACAAACCTAAACTCTTGTTTTGCTATTCATTTAATCTGCATTTCTCCTATTACAACAGAAAAGCAGACAGTAAAAAAAAAAAAAATTAACCAGTGGTTTTGTAACAAAACTGGCAAAACGCCAGGGATTCACAAGGATCAACTCTCAGCACATAGGTAAGATTATAAGGGCTAGGAAGCAGAAAATGTTAAAAGTCCTCCTACACCAACGCAAAGAATCATCTAGCCTGTTATCCCCAACAAGGAGCAGAAGCAGATGTTCAGAGAAAGCACGTACAAAATGGGGCACTACATAACACATGTAGTCAGGTTAGCTATTTGTTGGTTGTGAGGATGCAGAAGACAATCTTGCTTATCAGTAATTAACCGCCTTAAGCTTCAGGAAAGCAACCAAACCCTTTCTGATCCCATCTACACTTCCATTTGCCATGGCTTCTCATGGCATGAGATTCACAAACACATAGAGTATATATTTTTTAAAAAAAGAGTTTCTTAGTTCTTCATTTAGGTAGCCCTTCAAAAAAGTCTTCTTTTTTCCACTCCTTTTCACGATGGCCACAATTTGATGGCTCAAAACCACCTCCGCCCAGTTCTTTTTCCTACTTGAAGTCCTAACGTATTTCCCCTCTTCTTAGAGAGACTTCAGGCGTTCTCGTCACCGCTTCTCCTCTCCCCTTTTAACGCCAGGTCCTCCGAACTGCAAGCCGCCTCCGCCAGGTACGGCCGCAGGCAGGGAGCGCCAGGACACCCGCTGGCGGGTTCTCCGTTCCCTCCCCGCCGTTCTAGAAGGGAAGCACCGAGCGGCCCCTTCCAGACCGCCGCTCCCCGCCACCGCCCCGCGCTGCACCGGAGCAGCAGGCGGCAACTCGGAGCGCCCGCAGGCGCACGCGGGTGCGGGAGCCGCTCTTCCCCTCACGCAAGCCCCGCGCTTATCGGCACTGGATTTCACGGGTGACCTCCTGCCGC
Organism: Scopus umbretta; assembly: GCA_013400535.1. Lineage (NCBI taxonomy): Eukaryota > Metazoa > Chordata > Aves > Pelecaniformes > Scopidae > Scopus > Scopus umbretta. Next base: position 25,271 of record VZTL01005996.1, on the reverse strand, counting down.
TTACTGTGACCTACCACGAAGACAAACGGGAAGGAGACGGGCACTGCTTTCTGCCTCCCTTCCCGCCTGCTGCTCCGGCCCTCCCCGAGAAGGCAGACATCCACGGCGCCACCCTCGGGCGGGACGCCTGCGGCTACCGGGGCAGGCCTCCCCGCCACCCCGGCAGCGGCCCCCACCTCAACCGCGCTCCCTACACCGCCGCCCGGTGCCCCGGCCCGGGGAGCGGCGGGAGGAGGGCGGG
>VZTL01005996.1:0-25000 GCA_013400535.1 Scopus umbretta | reverse complement strand
CCGGCCAGCCGCTGGGGCGGGCATGGCGGGGGGGAAGAAGCCGCCCGCCTGCCGGCCCTGTCGCTGCAGCAGCCACCCAGCAGGGCGCGGCGCGCTGCGAGGCCGGGCAGCCCTTGGCGACCGCTCGGACGGCTGCCCCCGTGGGTCTCTGCCCCCGTGGGTCTCTGCCCCCGTGGGTCTCTGCCCCCGTGGGTCTCTGCCCCCGTGGGTCTCTGCCCCCGTGGGTCTCTGCCCCCGTGGGTCTCTGCCCCCGTGGGTCTCTGCCCCCGTGGGTCTCTGCCGTGCCGAGCCGCTCAGGCTCTCGCCGCAGACTCAGCAAACGCGCTCTTACACTGCGAGCAGCGCTTAGTTTTTCCATCCCTTTCCCTTCTCGCCTAACGTTGCGGCATGCGGTGCATCCTTCAAGGAGAAATTTAAGAAGCGTCAAGTATGGCCTTGGCCTCACCAGGCTGCTGGTGAAGCGCAGCACGCACCCTCTTCGTTTTCCAGAAGAGCCCGAGTNGGCGGGAGGAGGGCGGGAGACGACCCGCCTCCCCCTTCGCCCCGCTCACCCAGGCACACGAAGAGCACCGACTTCACCTCCCCCGCCGCCATCTTCGCTCGGGGCCGGGAAGACACCCGGGGAGGGGACCTTCCCGGCTGTCGCGCCGCCTGCGCCTCGCTTTACGGCACCGGCCGTTACTAGCCGGCTTCTTTTTTTGCCTGCTTTGAGGAAAAAGGGCGGGCCGCCAAACTCTTGCCAAGCACAAGTGTANTGTGGCCGGGTCTGGATTCCTCTGCTGCTTTGAAGACTTGCTTGCCTTGTTTTTCAGTCAAAATGCAGCACTTTGGAGGTTAAATAAAAACGCCAGCTTCTGAATTTTGTGCCAAATCTGTGACTTGCAAACGACAACGATGACCTGAAAAACTTACAACCTGAAAAGCTTATCTATATAGCATATTTTCTGTGGAATGGAACAAATAGCACGTTTCCTTTTACGCAACTTCATATGCTGGCCTGCATACACCCCTTTTCTTGTAAATGCAGTTGTAGAACTGCATTTTTTTAATATTTATCTTACTTTGCAGTGGAAATGATTGGTAATCAGAAACATTCATTCTTTATCAAGCGTTCGCTTCCTTACTCACTGCAGCACTCTACTGTTGTGCAGGTCTGCTTGCAGGCATCAGGAGAGCGAGGTGGTGGATCTGGAAGGGGACATGGCACTGCTCAGTTACCAGATGCGGCCTCGGCAGAGGAGAGAAGGGCGAGATGAGTCTATTGTGTAATTCTCAGCGTAGCTCTGCTGTGTTGTATAACCTGAGCAGTGTAGAGTGCCTTTATTCTGCTTTCTGTCAAATGGAGTGCCTTGAGGTGTCAATACAGGAAATAGATTCCCTACCACCACTGCCACCCTCCTATGCATTTGTGAGTCAGGGGAAATGAGGCCATATATAGAAATGAGTGCTATGAAATACCATTCTGGAGTTCATATAAAACCCAGTATTTGTATGTATGTTACATGTAGGCGCATTCCTAGCTCTAACTTTGAGATGAAGTATTTCACGTTTCCAGGTCTTGGGGAGGATTGTTACTTTAAGCGTTGTTTGGCATTCTCAGCCCTCAGTATTGAGAGTGAGTAGCAGTCGGTACCTTCTTCAGTTAGTATCAACTTCACACCTTTGAAATGAACTGTAGCAGAACTCATTGTTGTTCTTTATCTTGTATCATGGTTTCTCACCACAAGGAATTACTATTTCTGATGTGACAAGCTCTCTATATTTTAGGGGTTTTTAAACATCTATTAAGTTGTTGTAAAAGAGCAGGTAATGCAAGCCTGCTATGAAGGCTAGGCTGTATGACTTGGAGAGAAACGTTATTGTGAACAAGACAATGTAAGAGCTTAGGTAGAACTCTTCAAACTCTTGATTAATAAATATCAAGCACTTAATTCTTGGGGTTTTTGGGGGGTTTTGGGTTTTTTTTTTTGTTTTGTTTTAAATCTTCTTTATTTCTTTTAGTTTGAAGAAATTTTTCTTGTGTGATTAATTGTAGAAATTATTCATTGTGGGAATTAGTAACTTGTCAGATTTGACCAGTGCACATAGGCAGTTGGGACATGTATGAAATGGGGAAAGGAGAGGGACAGAATGATAATGTCAGTTTTACTGATAGAAGTGTTACATATTTTCTACTGGAAATAGCTGGAGTATGTATTTTGCTAAGGTGCCCAAACATTTTTTCATGTAGTTTATTATTGTAGCATACAAGGCTATTGTGTAGTGCACATTGGGGTTGTAGTCTGTCACATTTCTTGTTCTCGCTATGCTTCTGTCCCTGGTGAGAAGATAAACAAGATGTTTTTTTGGATTTTGTTCTTAAAAGCACAGCTTTGTTTTAGTTAAAGCTTTCTTGTGTAAAGATTGATGTACTTGATAACCTGCTTGGATCCCCTTCATGATTAAAATCCTTCTTCATGATTAAAATAAAGTTAGGAAGCCAAAGCTGGGATTCCCTTCACGATTTTCCCCTTACCCCCATGTCTAAATTTCACATCTCATGCTAACTCTTGTATTAACATAAGGAGAGACAGGCAGAACTGAATTCCTAGCTCTCGCTTAGCTTTAGTCGTGCTACTTTTCTGGCTTTTTGCACAGCACCCAACCCCTTTGGTACAAACTGTTTAGACATCAAACATATTACAATAAGTGTATATGAAAGACTTGCTGAAAGGGTTTCAGGTAGACAGTTTCCCAGGGCTTTGGGTGGCAGAGTGGGTAGGTGTGGTGGCGTGTTTTGAGCAAAAACCTGCAATTCTTGTAGTACAAATTCTTGGAAGAGTTAATTTGTTAGTCTCAAACAACCCTCAAGGTAACTCTCCCTTTGGTTCTTGTTGTAGAGCGTACCACCGTCTCTGTATTCTTGAAAACGCTGTTTTCTGACTATGTATGAACTGAGTAATTTCTGCCCCATGCCCTCTGTGTTTACCCTTTCTACTAGTGCAGAGGCTGCAACTCAGTTGTAGAACTGTGGACTTGGGATTTTAGCGTTCTTGTCATTGCTAAAAGTAGGATTTTTTAAGACATTTAGCTACAAGTGTTCCACTGCTCTGCCTCCTGTGCAACTGAACAGATGTCTGATGTGGTTTTTGGAACAAATCCTCTGATTCAGCTGTGCCTCAGGCAGGTAGCAACTGTCTTCACATGCCACAATTCCTTAGAAATAAGGAGACCACACCTAGTTTAAACTTCTTGCATGTACAAAGGGAACACATTTTTCTTTAAAGTGCCTTGTTCAGCTATGTCAGTATCATTTTACCCTCATATATTCCAACTGTCATCAGAAAGTTCATCTTCTAGGAGTTGAGAGGAAATTCAGCATGTCTATTTAGAATTTCCTCCAAGCTGACTTCAGTACAAAAACTGCTGGGAACCCAACTTGTCAAATGCTTGTGATAATGTGTGTGTTACAGGGTGTTTTCAAATTCCTTGACTTTTCTTAAGGAAATAGTTAATAGTTTGATAATAGTTCAAAGTGAGATTGAGGACTAATACCCCATTAAGTTACCAAGTGGTGCATTTTGTGTTTGGATTAGTTCTTTCCTCTTTGTTGAGAAAAGTAATAAAAAAAAATATGCACACAATGAAACTGTGGGCATGGGTGGGGTTCCATGTTATGTTTTTTTGTTTTTTTTTTTTTTTACCATTAACAAAATGGATATTCTGTATGAAAAATATTGAGCTCCCATGGTCTAGAAGTGCATACATAATTGGTAGCAAAATCTGAAAAGGCAGCTTGTCAGCACTAGCAGCTGACCAAAAACCTTGTATACTTTTGGACACCATACATGACAATATTGACACTGACATAGCTAACAGGCATAAATACTTCTATAACACTTCATAGAATTTAGTTTATTCAGATAGCCTGTGCAGAGGCTAAGCTTATTTTTGGATGTGTTATTTTATGTAATAACTGCATTTCAAATAATTTTTGCTTTGCTTTCAGAAAGGTCATTGGCTAACATCTCAGTTTGTATCTCTGTAAGATTGAGTTTACAAAATCCCTGTGCTTGGAGGACAATAGCCTAAAAACTTGCCCAGGAAGGAGAAGTTTTCTTCTTTAAAAAAAGTCTTACCAGAAAGCCCTAAATCAAAGTTAGGTACTTATAAAGGCTGCAAAAAGCAATTTGCTTTGGAACACGGGCTGATAGTTAAAAGTCATACAAGTGCAGGTTGGGGTGGGCAGTTTCCCTCTCCAGGTTCAGAGTTACCACAGTTACATGCTTCCAATAATACTGGCTTCCTTCGTGTTATCTTCAGAAGTATTTTGTTTTCCAGTAACTCACAGTAATATATGAGAAGAAAAAAAAAACCAAAAACCTAAAACAAACAAACCAACCCAAAACAAAACCCCCCAAAACCCCACAGGCTTACAGAGATGAGAACAAAGGAAGAAGACCACGTTCTATCTCCATTAGTTTCTACCAGTGGAGAGGCTTCTGTGTTTGAGATGGTTCTTTTTTGAATAAAGACTTGTGATGCTGTAAGTTTTGGTTTGACTTTATACTGTGTATTTGCATACCAAAATCCAAATGTAGAAGACTGGATTGTTGTTGTCTGACTTCTTAGCTGTTTTGAAATAAGCATACAGAAGCAATGCAAGATTCCATACAGGTTTTCAGACATACTAATCTCTAAAATGGCATTTGTCATTTCCTACCCCCCTCAAATTACTGTGATTTAAATATATAAATCTATATGTGTAATTTTGGAAATGTAAGCTTCATAAATTCAAGAATGATTTCTTATTATAGTCCTCTCTCCAATTCAATTTTAAAAAATCTTCAAATTACTGTAAATGTCTTAGCTTTATGTAGTGATAGAAATGTCTGTGAAATTCTCCTCTTTGAGAAATACAGTTGTTGGGCTATTTTCCTTTTAGAGAAGGTGCTGTGTTCTGTTATGACATTCCTTTTTAACATTTTGAGTTCTTGAAGGCTGAATTTAGTTATAATTTGAGTGTGCTCATGAGGTTTTTCCTGTGCACAGGCTGCCGTCAACATCTAACTTTAGCAGGTTATTGCAGGTGAAACAAGGGAAAACAAACTGGTTTTAACGTGGATAAGAGTGGCGGTTTTTAATTTTCAGCTTTATTTTTGAGCACTATTTCACTTCCAATGCAGCATTTGAGAATAAAAATCTGATTGTTCTTATATTTCCATCTGTCTTAGGTAAACCCTAAAATCTGTCCAACTCCTCTTATTCTGTATGCTGAAGGCTGCAGGTTCTGCAGACCTTTCTGCTCTGTCCTCCCTCCCCTGCCACCGCCAGCACCAGCTTCTTAATGCAGTACCATGCAGTAAACTTCTTGTTATCCAGGGTGGGGAAGGAGTAAAGAGCAGTTACATTAATTCACAGTACAAAAACCTTTAGGGTTGTGAAGGCACACTTTAGAGTCTTCCAGTCTTAGTGCAGCTCAGCTGCGACTTTGCAAGGCCATGTGGTTCCTGCTGCAGTACTTGTACCCTGCCACAGCTCTTACTATCTCTGACATAGCACTGCTACTCACACCAAGCTTGTTGAGGAACAGTACTGCATGAAAGTTGGTAAAATTTCAGGAAGCCAGGTGATGAGAAGCATGATAGAAATGCATGAGATTAGTGTAAAGCTTCACTATACAGAGAGACGCTGTTTTCTCCTTTTCAGCTCTGCTTTCATTGCCTTACACCGGTGCATTTTCTGTTGTCTGCTGTCTCCCTTGCTGTTCTCCAGCTGCTTACGGCGGAATTGTACAATGTACACAACTGGCATGAACCTCTCTGTCAGTGATTGCTACTTTCTCATTCCCTGCTACTGTTCTCCTAGACTCCTTTTTGCCGTACCATTAGTGCTTTCCAGCAGCATGATCAGAGTGCACGTTCTGAGGCTTTCCTCGAGTCTCAAGGAAGCAGTATTGGTTTATTGGTGTTGGCTTCAAAACCAGGAGTATGGAGCTCAGGCTCTGCCAGCAGGAGCCTGCTGGGTCTTAACTGAAAGGGGTGGGCAATAATATAATTGCCACTATTTTAATCTTTCCTTTTCCTTCAGGTTCCTTTTTAGCTTCTATCTCTATTTCTTTGGACTCCACAGATCTTTTCTTGACTTTTCATTGACCTGGGCTGTTTTGCTGTCTACCGTTTTTTTCAAGTGTTGGAAGTAGTAAATGGAGGGAGGCTGATGGAAACATGTTTAACATAGTCTGCTTCTTGTTCACTGCTCTAAATCACTTCACTTTTTCTTGGGCTAGGTAAAATGCTTACAATGCACGCCTTGCACGTTGTTCTAGGTGAGTTGAATCCCAGGGCTGGAGCTGGCTACCACAGTACCACGATGTTACATGTTTGTGAAACCAAAATTATATTAATCTCTTTAATTAGAATGCTGAATTGAAATCTCTTATTTAGACTCTTCTCCAACACTGCACTGTCTTGCTTTTCAGGTTTCTCTTTCCCATTAGATGTTGTTCTTTGACCTTTCTTGACTGTGCTAGTTCTTCTGTTCATGAATGTTTTTAATTTATAATTTTGAATGTTTTTTGTTCATTTTTAGCGCTGATGTTGCTGCTATAACCACGGTGATTTGCAAATCAGCTATGTTTTAGTGTATTTGTGTGCTGTTTCTGAGCTTTTTAGTGAAGTGAAAGTGAAGACTGAATTATAGTCTGAGGCTTGTGGAAGATATTTGCCATTGGTTTTTCTTCATTTTGTAACCAAAAAAACCGAAACCCACATTCCACCAAAATACTTCAAATCTCATATGTGGGCAACTTACATATGAAATCTGCATGTGAGGCTTTGTCTCCACTCTATCATTGATCTCTTTGAAACTGTACTTTTGATATTCAGCTTCTTATAATGCCGCCATGCTTTATTTCATCTGTTCATATTCAGCAGAATTTTGATTATATCGGAATTAGTTATAGCTTTTAAGTAAAAAGGCTTTATTTATTCTTTATTACACCTTGCTCAGATAATTTGACCAAATGTTCAGTCAACACATTATTACTGTTAGTCAGAATGTAAATTAGAGGCTGACGCACTTGCCTCATCAGCTCAGAAATTAAGCAGTTAATCAATTTTGGTGTGATATTCCCCCATGGGGTTTGTGTTGCTGACTCACATATGCTCAATATCATCTTCTTTCAACAACAAGCAGCAGTGCAAATGAAGCTTGCTCCCAGCTGAGCATTCGCTGGTCACGGTATTCCAAATCCATCACTCAGTATATCCTCCTGATAGATATTATTGTCTTATTGCTCCTGGTTACCTCTTTCCTGAGCATTGGTTGAATACAAAACAGACAATTATATATGCATACTTTAAAGCTAATAGTGAAGACAGTGCTACAGGATTATTCCTCGTGTTACTGAAGGGGTAAACTGAACATGGAAGTTCTGCTTGTTTCTCAAGACTTAGTACAATATTTTTATTAAAGAGAAGATACTTCTATAATGTCTGTTCAATGAAGCTTCAATATTAAATCAGGTTTTAAGAATTTTACAGTTCAAATCCTAAGGTAAGCTTGAGGGGAAAGAGGACAATTTGGTAGGTAAAGAGAAGTTTAAACCATTTTTGATGAAAATCCCACTTATGGTTTTGTCTGTTTATACAGTGATTAAAATAAGTAGAAACAAGATTTTGTCCCTAACCTTTACTATAATCTTTAGTAATTTAATTTCTATTGTATTTTGGGGCAAACACCACAATTTTATAGTGCAAACCTCCATGTACTTTTTTAAAAAAAGAAAAAGTTTTTAATTGTCTTTGACATATTTGTTCAATTTTCTACTGATTTGTTTTTTTAATGCAAAATGCATAATGTCCTTTGCCTTTGGACAAAGTTTTACAAAACATTGATGTAAGACTTGATAGTAAGAGGCCTCACCCATGCTATATAGCTAGCCATTAAACTTTGCCTTTTTCATGTTGATTGTTGTCTGTGTCCTTATTTAATCTTGAATTCTGTCAACAAAATCTTGAATGCGGCATAGCCTAAGAGGGAGAGCCAAACCTCCCCCTTTCCTCAGTGATAAAAATACTAGATTTCTTTTGCTGTGGCTTTAGCAATCGTAGCAAGATGAGAGTCCAGCCAGGCTTTATCAACTATCATATTAGCTGTAATTAAGGTTAGGGTGTAGGCTTCTTTGGTTTTTGTTTTGGGTTTGGGGTTTTGTTTTGTTTTTATAACAAGTCATCAGTTCCTCAAGACCCTTGTAGGCATCCTGCTAGTTCCTTAGTATCTACATAACATTATGGAATTAAATAAAGCAACTCAAAATGAGCCACTATGGAAAGAATTGTGTGGTAGCCACTCTGAGTTACTGTGTTGGTTTTCAGTAATGAGTGTTTCATCAGTTGGCTTGTTGATCCTGTCCATCGTTATTAAAATCTTTCTGTGCCATACTTGCTTGCCAATTAAAGTCACTTTAATTTTTATATCTGCTGCTGTCTAAACTAAAATCTGGATATAAATTATCTTACTTGCAACCCTTCTCTGCAAGGCATAGTTTTGAGCTCTTCAGTCGACAGTGCATTCAACCTCTTCCTTTTTTCCTTCCCTTTCCCCACCTCTGTATCTCTGCTGTGCTTTAGAAATATCGTCCATTTCTTAGCCCACTTCTGAAAATGCACAAATCTGGCTCTATGCAGAGTAACTGGCAGAACGTTGTTGTCAAATCCTCCTGCTGTGTCTTAGTCCAGAAAAATAATCCTGCACTGCTTCAGTCTGTGGCAAGAAGGGAAAAAACAAGGGACAATGGAAGTGTGAATTCCTGTAGGTATCTAGGGGATAGAGACGCAATGTTGATGTAGGCAACAAAGAAGACGGGGAGGAAGTGAAGTTTCTGCTGTTATTTTGAGGATGGGAAGTTAGGTTATTCCCATGCTTACAGCTGCTGTGGACAGCTAGATGAGGAATCTCTCTCTGTCTCCCCTGTTCCCTGGTAGTAAAGCAACCACACATGTGGCACAAAGAACACCCTTTTAGAGGGATTGGAGTGGAAATACATAATTTTCAGTTTTCTCAAGGAATGCATTTTTTTTTGTGCAAAGTTTGCATTTGGGAATATAATGTTTAGAGTCATAGTGCAGATAAATAGCAACACCAGGATAAAAATAAGCCAGGTAGGAAAATCATGGAGTCAGCCTAGGTATCTTGTGAAACTTTCAAAGCAAGCACTGAAAAGAATTACTCTGACATCCTCCCTCCTGCCCCAAGGTGCAGCCAAAACCTGATTTTGAAACCAATTATGTATTGAGTTATGTATTGAGAGTTGAAGAGACAGTGAGATAGTAACAGTATTACTTTTGCTGGCTCATGAAGTTCAGCTTTGAATTGTCTTCAATTAAATAGTAACTCCTGCGTGCTATGCACATAAACGTGCACACGCTGTTTTCTGGTAACCATCAAATCTTTCTGAAGCAATTCTGACTCTGAAAATGCTTATGAAAACTGTAAATTAATTTTTTTATTATTATTACTATTATAATTAAGCTCATCTCTTCTTGTTTGCAGACTTTTAGATCTCAAAACATCTATGTTTTCTCTGTGGACTTAGCTAAGGGATTTGTCTCCTAATCTGTTTGGAATAAGAGCTCCCCCCCTCCCCTTTTAGTAGTAAGAAGAAATGAATTGGAGATGTTCCTCAGAATCTGAGGTTGGCCAAAGAGAAGCAATGAGGAGGACAGAATGCATGCAAAGATAAGGAAGAGGACAGTGAGAGGAGCATAGAAGTGCATTTTATTTCTCTGTAAACTAGAAGCTGGGTAATGCTGACTTTACCTCCATAACGTTTTTTATCTCCAGTGTGCACACATCTTATTTTCATTGTCTTGATCGCTTTGCTAAGAGTCCTTCATGGTCAGGCATGTAACTGTCCATTTTACCACAGTTAAAATGAAGCATGTCTTCCACTTTAATCTCACTGAACAGTAAGAAGAATTAAGTACCATGAAATGTGTTTCTTGGGAAGACTGGGTAGGTTACCCTCCCCAAAATCGGAGACCTTTACACTTATCAAATACATTAAGTGAAAACTTACATGTGAAAGTGTTCATATGATTATGCAAATAGGCATGCACTGTGTGTTACAAAATTAATTGTTAATTATAAGTTATAATATGCCAGAAGTATTATTCATGCCTTCTTGAGAAGAATGGTGTTGCAGTATGTTTTTTATGACTGCTTCAATGTATCTCCATAGAAAAGCAAAAATCTTCCTATTTTTCTCTTGTAACACACTGTCAGTGTTTCCCCTCTGACCTTGAAAATGCAACGTCAGGTACAAACAACAGAAGTGATGGAGACATTTGTTAATCTCCCAAAAGCAATTGTCCATTCATGTTTTGTTTGGGCTACACTGGCCTCTCTTCTTGCTGTGTCAGTGTAGCCAGGTTCCAGCCTGGTGAACCAAGGAAGAAATGCATGTTCAAAACTCCTGCAAGCTACCTTACCATTTTAGTGCCATAACACTGAAGAGAAAATTGCACATGCCAATAGCTTTTTCTGAAAGTCCTGCGTTCCTAGAGTTTAGAGCTTCACCTTCCATTGTCCTTTCACCCATGGGGACTTGGCCATCATCTTAATTTTCTGAAAACAGAAGGGATGATTAGGAGACAGAATTAGTATGTCTTCTCTCAGCTGGTGCAACACAGTTTCCTCTGTTGCATTCTGTGCATCTCTTTCCTTCCATTCCCAGAGGCTGATATTTCTGCACAACTTTGTAACGGCTGCGGTCACTTCAAACTCTTGGATGTTACATGTGCTGCATTTTCACCAAAGCCAAGTGTTGCTACAAGCTTTCACAGGGGAAGCTAGTTCAAAGTCTAGCTGTCAAAATCTCTCTTCTTCTGGGAGTCTTCCTTCTTGCTGGGAGAACACTAGAGGAATATACTTCACTTTGAGAAGTAGAGGTGTAATTCCTAGTCTAGTTGATGGAGCCTGGACAGAAACGTGGCTGACTTGCTGCTAGGAGTTTCACTTAGTCTGAGCTGAATTGCTCTCCAGGCTTCATTGACTTAATCTCAAAATGCATGTAGTCCTCACCTGCCCGGCTTTGGGTGGGATTGTTGCCCAGAGTGAGGAGGTGAATGTTCAGGGAATACTGGTTACAAATCTAGGCCACTTTTGACTGAAATTTTTTTCTCTATGTACAGTCTTTTCTGACTGAGATGCATCTTTGGTCTGACAATATATTCATGTATTACTGGGACAATTTGTTGCTGGTAAACTTGGAAATGGTGGGTGTTGATATGTCACGACAGGAAAACAAGAATAATTTAAGTGATAGCTTTGAGGGGTTTTAGTAGATGTAAGAATCAAGACTAACTCATATCTTTTTATCTGCCCTAAGGTCTCTTTTTGCAAATCTACAGATGAAACGATACTATTCATATGTAAAATGTTATTTATACTGTTGCAGAATATTAATATCTCATAATACTTGATTCTGTTCAGTAATTTATTAATGACAGCAGATCTGGTAGATCTAAACAGAAGGAACACTCTTCTGCAGAACTTGAGTTCTCATGGATTTGAGAGGTAAATTTAAGATTTTTTGTGTTTGCTACTGTAGTCCATGGCTTTATAAAGCAAACATAATCTATCCCTAATCCCTACTTTTTCCACAGTTGAAATGTACAGAGGTACTTATGTTGGATGACATTGGAGAGAAAATATTGATAAGCACTTCAACAGGAAGTAGGTTTCTAAAGGAGATGTCTGAAACAGAATTTTGTTCACTTTCAGAACATGCTGAAAGTTTAGTTCTGTAAGAGAAAGGAAGCACGTTAATGTACAGAGAAAGCAGAAGTGTTAACCTTTTAGCGCTGTATTCATTGTTGTGAGCTTGGAGGACAGCAGAGTTGATGGTGGTACAGAGAAGAGCAATTAGGGTGATCAGAGTGATAAAGCAACTGCCCTGACAGGAGACTAAGAAGGCTGGGACTCCTGAAGAAGTGGAGAAGGCCATGGGCCTGTGGCTATTTATAAAAGCATGAAGGTAGCGGATAAGTTGAATGCGTGGTTGTTCACCAAATTCATGAGACTTGAACTAGCAGGTATTCACTGTAACTAGTAGATTAATTAAAATAGATTCAGTATTTCTCTAAGTAGCAGGTAGTGAACTACTGGTGCAGAGTATCAGTAGGTTTGAAATAGTATTAGAGAAATTCATATGCAACAAGCCCATAAATAAATAGTGACAGGAACAACTGAGGATATATCTCCAATGTCCTTGCTCTTATCAGTGTGGATTCTGAGGAATTACAAGGGGAACAGATTGTAACTGCCATTAGAGACGAAATGTGGATCTGATGCAGAAGGTAATTTCTTATATTTGCTGCTTCCTGGTTTGTTTGGTTTACTCTTCATTTGTAAAGAATCACTTTTCCCATACAAACTACAGTGATTTATTTTTATATGAGCTGTCCTGAACTGGCCATAGACATAATTTCTTATTTTTTTCATGTTTTACAGTGAATAACCCTATACCTTCCAACTTGAAGTCCGAAGCTAAAAAGGCAGCTAAAATATTACGAGAATTCACAGAAATAACTTCCAGAAATGGACCCGATAAAATCATACCTCGTGAGTAAAGAAAATGCTTTGATTCAGCTAAAACCTCTGGTGCTCCCCTGGTTTGAAATCCTCCTCTCTTTACCAATTCCCTCTGTTTTCGCTGACCATAACTTAGGGAGGAATGAAAATCTAGGGTGCCATAACTTTTGTGAAAATATTTTGGAAGTAAAGGAGTTCAGTTTGTTGTATTCTAGGCATACATTACTTACTGGGAGAGATTTTTTGCATGTTTACAGCCACAGGGTATCTGCACAGGAAGGCTTCTCTCTGGGGTGGATGGGCTGTCTCATGCTCACCCTGTGAGTGTGTGTTCTTAAGGGAGAACCTGGAGTAGTAGCTCTAGTTCTTGAATATCTGTTTATCAGAATTAGCTACATAAAAATAAGTTGAAGGAAAGAGATCAGGGTGCATTTCTCCTTTGATACTGATTAAGCACTCTTATTTGCTACTGTCCTCTTTATTTTTGCAGTTGTTATTCTGTGTTTCTCTTAGTGTCTTCCTTCATCTGGTGTTGCTGGTTGTGGCTTTGAATTTATAACTATTATGTTCCAGAAGGCCTGTAATAAGACTTGCAGGATGATGACACTTTATTTGCCACAAACACTGTCTAATGATATAAGCTGATTATGCTGCTGTGTGTTGCTGTGATTTAAATTCAGACCTCCTCTCCTCCAAAAGTCTGTGGAGACATGGATGTCAACTATTTACCGCCTCTTTATCTTGCTAAGGGTACTCACACACAACGCTTGTGGCACTAAGCAAACTAATTCTGTATGAGCTAACTGGGATAGGTGAAGCAGTTGTGACAGTGTAGAGATGAGCACAGGCTAATGTAACCTGTGACTAGCTTTGTGGTTGACTATTCAGTGGAGGTGTCATTATCAATTCAGCTTTATTGCAGTTTTCTTTAAGCTTTTGCTTTGATTATTTGACTGTTATGTTTTCAAAATTGTTAAATGTTTGAACTACTCGTATAAGATCTTGAATAAATGATTTTGCTGTTTCAGCCCATGTAATAGCTAAAGCCAAAGGCCTTGCAGTTTTGTCTGTTATCAAAGCTGGATTTTTGGTGACTGCTCGAGGCGGAAGTGGAATTGTATTAGCTCGTCTTCCTAATGGAAGTAAGTGGATATTTTCCTTTGGTACTTCATGGGAGAATTAAAAGGAAAAAAAAAATTCTTCATTATTTCTTTTTGTAGCATCGAACATGATATATGTGAGGAGTCAAGCCAGCAGGTGACAGTGGAAGCTGTCCTCAAAATTTTGTGCCTACATTGGACCAGTTTTATATCATGCTTTCAGTATCTTTGTAGAAAAGTCTGAAATACAAAAGCCTATAGTATAATTCATTAGAATACTGAATTATATCCAGTCATGGCCAACTGTGTGATAAATAATTTGTAACAAAGTTTTTTTTAAATGAGAGTTTTTATTTCTTACATTCCTACCAGTGGGATAGACCACTATAGTTACGTGATTTCATTCTGGCAGTTGTGAACATAGTTTTAAATAGAGAACTTGTTAGCATTTTTTAACTCTAATAATAACATTAGTATTTTGTGTTAAAACTACTGTAAATTTGTCTTATTTTGCCTGACAGCCTGGTCTGGTCCTTCTGCAATAGGAATTGCTGGAGTTGGTGGTGGATTTGAAATTGGAATTGAGGTATAATTTTGCATTTGAAATAACTTGTTGGTAACTTTTTTTGCAAGAAATTGAAATGCATTGACAAAGATCTAAATACGGTGAGATAGTAGGATCTATTTTTCTGTGTAAAAAAGCTATTATAAATTAATTTATACAAGACAAGCAAAATATGGGGTTTGATCAGTATAATTGCTTGGAGAGATTTAAAGGAAAAGAAGTGGCATAACAGCTATTTCCTCCATTTCTCACTTCTAGTAGACTGAATTTTTCCCGTATGGAAAACTTCCAGTCAGTGTTCACATATAAGCCAACTGGAGTTAATTAGAAGTATCCTATACTTAATACTGTATTAAATGCTTTGTTAAGGAGCACAAGGATTCTCATCTGGCAAGAAACAGTGAAAGGAATTGAAAAGTGGAGTAAAATGGAGCCTAGCTAATGCTACTGTACTTCACATGTTCCCCACTCACACTTGTGATTACTGACTTCACCCTTCAGTTTGAGAGCACCAAAACTGATGATGCCTCCTCTGAAGGAATGCCACAGAAAATGAGCCGGTTTCCAGCCAGCAGAAACAGCTGAGTAACAGACTCTCCCACATATTCAGAGAAATCCTAGTGAACCGAGCCCTGATAGCTCTCTGCCTCTGCTTCCCATCTCTTCCTCCTTACAGCTCCTTCACCCTTGTTTGCTTCCGTTTTTCCTCCTCTTTCCCACCCTAGCCTCCAGTCTTGTCCTTCTCTTTTCTTTCTGTTTAGCTTCTGTTCTACCAGTTCCCGAAGAAAATCAAAGTAACAGTATGCTGCCATCAGGAGCTCTTGCTATGGGCATTCTGCTCTTCAGAATACATGCATAGTTGATCTGGGTGGTATGTGGCAGCCCCCAGCATATCTCCTACAACTAGCCAGCTATCCCTGTCCTGACAACCTGGCACTCACATAATCAGCAATGGATCAGTATTTATTGTATTCTCACTGTTCACTGTGTGATCTCAGGCATTATTACTGTGCGCTTTTTAGAGGATGCTGTGAATGCAAAATTATTAATTTTCCTAAGGATTTTTCTTTGGTTTTCATGGCTACAGCATCTGAATGCATTACGAAACACTGAGTTTGAGCCCAAGGGTTTGGGGTTGGTTTTTTTTTTGTTCTTTTCTTCTTTTATGACAATGAAACAGACTCTTCAGATGCTTTGATTAATCTATGAAACTTTTCCTTTAATCATCTCCATCTGATGTTTTAGATAATATAACCATTTACTATTGATATTTACTCAAATAATTTCAGTACAAAAGCTATTTCCAAGAGGGTGTTTTTTCTGAGCATTGCTGTGCCTTTCATCTGAAATTTTAGTCGCTTCCAAAATACTGTTTTCTTACTGGCATGATTATAACACAATCTTATTTACATCTTCTAGAGAAGAGATGCTATTCAGAAATACCTAAGTGGCTTAGGAGCCCAGAGTCCAATTTCAGCATTCTTTTAGTCATATATAAACTTAAACCTTGTAGAAATTGGTTGAATTTTATTCCTGTAGGAGAGATTATAGTTGACGTAGTGGTACTTATGGGTGGTTTTAAACAAGAAGGAAATAAAGACTTCAGAAGTCATAGTATGTGCATGTTTTTCCAGGTGAAACAACTTGGTACCTCAAATTAAAGACCAGTTTTAAAATTCATCTAAATGCTTTCCTTGAAGGTTTTCCTCACTGTGGATTCATTTAGCTTTAGCTGTAGATTCATCCTTTTAATGGGTAAGAGGAGGTAGCAGCATCCTGAATGACATTTTCTCTCCGTCCCTGGATGATTCAGAAACTGAAGTCCTGTCAGCCATCTTTTGTTTGGGATAGGGTGGACGTTACCAGGGGGCTAATAACAAAGGCCTCTCTTACGCTGTGTGTAATACTTCTGGGCCAGCCATGTTTTGCAAATAATCTGGTATTTCCTTTTGTATTTCCTGCTGTCACTGTTTGGAATTTGGGGTAAGTTGAAAGGTTTTTCTGAACCTGGCTTTCAGTCAAGTCCATCAGATGAAAGATCAGGCACATTAGTCCTTCGGCACATCTGTTTAAAAAATAATCCATCACAGTAAGCTACAAAAGTGTAATCTACTCTGAATAGGCTGGTACTACTGCAGTATTCTTTTTTAATGCATGTAGTGTGTTTACTGAGCTTTCAGGTGAGATAGAGTGATCTTTACAGGATTATGCTTGTGTTTGAAAGACTTTTCCATCTTTAAAATGCTTCATAGTTTGGTGAAAGAGTTGTAGGAGACTTCTATTGAAATCTGTTCAGTTGAAGAGAGTTACAGTTTTACAGTGCTGATGGTAATAGGCATTTGGATTAAAATAGCATTTCTGTTACTGCTGTTGTCTATCACATACTGACCATATATGCACATGAAAAAAATAGGTCAAATTTGTTTAAAAATGTAAGTGAAAGGACTTTTAGTTTCTAAATATCTTGCAGAAAAAGTATCAACTTCGCTATGAATACTGTTTTGAAAGAATCATTTGCAAGAAAGGAAGTAATTCTCTGAGAGAATGAGAAATTCTTGCTTGAATTAAAACCTCAATAAATCTGGAGCTAATTTTAATTTGGGGAAGGAAATATCTTTGATGCTCCCACCTGTTTTCCTGCAAAATGTAGGATTTTTCTCCCATGCCATTTTAATGTTCTTCTTAAAAAGTATAGTACTTTTATTTGATACTGTATAGGTTTCAGACTTAGTGATAATACTGAATCATGAAAGAGCAGTAGAAGCTTTTGCCAAAGGAGGGAATCTTACACTTGGAGGAAATCTTACTGTGGCAATTGGACCTCTGGGGAGGTGAGTAAAATACTTCCCTAATATGGCGTAATATTAAATACGGACGATAGCTTTTAAAGCTATGTATAAACATTCACATGACTTTTTCTGATATACTACAAAACAACCTGTGCAACCTATATATTGACTGGACTATATTGTTCTCGTAGTGTTACAGCTTTTCAGTCACTTGTTGCTTTTTTTTTTTTTCCTTTTTTTTTTTTTTGTTTCCTGATAAAGGCATTTATTGGTAGAAGGAAAGTGTTGTGAGGCTTATCCTCTTTTTGCAGGAGACTGTTTGGCTAGGCTCAATAAAGAGCACAGGTGCTATAGTACCTGACTGAAATATTTTTTTTTATTTTCATTGACCTGTGGACCTATGTTTTCTATCACCACAGATCTGCATAACGATATATTGAAAATGCACCAAATAATTACTTTTAAACCCTAAGTGGTTAAGCCAGCTTGCTTTGAAGGATGAGATGATGTAATCACAGAATAATTTAATTTGGAAGGGACCTTAGGAGATCTCTAGTCCAATATTCTGCTCAAAGCCTGACTTCAGATCAGGTTGCTCGGGCC
This sequence comes from Scopus umbretta, assembly GCA_013400535.1. NCBI lineage: Eukaryota > Metazoa > Chordata > Aves > Pelecaniformes > Scopidae > Scopus > Scopus umbretta. Next base: position 7,367 of record VZTL01005996.1, on the reverse strand, counting down.
TTTATTCCAGTTGAGTCTTGAACACCTCCAAAGATGGAGACAGCTCAGGCTCTCTGGGTAATCTGCTCTATTGCTCAGCTGTCCTCATCGTGAAAAGTTTTGCCTTACATCCAATCAAAACATTCTTGTTTCAGTTTATGCCCATAGCTTCTTGTCCTTCCACCGCGCACTGCTGTAAAGAGCCTGACTTCATATTCTTGATTGCCTCTTCACAGATACTTGAAGGCTGCTGTTAGGTCCCCCCTAAGCCTTCTCTTCTCCAGGCTAATGAAGCCCAGTTGCCTCAGGCTCTTCTCATGGGACATATGCCTCCTTACACCTTTGTTTTTATGATGGTATTACTGACTTCGGTACCACCCTTGGTTGGATGAACCCTCTGGAGTTATGTAGGCAGGGCCTCCCAGATGGGCAGCTGCCCTGCTAAGAACATGCCGGGATCCTGGTAGACAGTATGCTGAATTAGCAGTGCATCCTGACAGCAAGGGCAGCGCACAGTGCAGGGGGCTGCATCGACAGTGCTGTAACCAGCAGATAAGGGAAATGATTGTTCCTCTTTACCTGGCACTTCACAGACTGTGCTTAGAATATTGTGTCCAGTTTTGGCTCTGCAGTACAAGACAGATGTTTGTGAAATTTAGTGCATCCAACAAATGGCTACCAACATGTCCAGGGACATGGAGCACATGAACTATTAGGCTGGGGGAGCTCGGCATATTTAACCTGGAGGAGAGAAGACCTCAAGGTCTTCTAAGATGCTGCATTCCCAACAGAGGATTACCAAGAAGACAGACCCAAACTCTTTACTGAGGTGCATGGCAAGATAGTGAGAGACGATAATCATAAATTGAGACAAGGAAGATTCTGACTGGATATGAGAAAAAAATTTTCAATGTTAGTGTAATTGAGCACTGATGCAGGTTGCTCAGACTGTCTGTGGAATCTGTCTGCTTCAAAGTCTTCAAAAACTGTCTGGACAAAGCCCAGAGCAACCTGATCTCAATTGGATGTTGTACCTTCTTTGAGCAAGAGGTTGGACTGGCTGGCTACCTGAGGTATCTTCAAACCTAAAATATTCTGTGATCCTGTGTAGGACAAACATTGTAATCTTCCTGTTCTATTGAGGTCTTGTAAGTCCTTACTTTTGAAATATTTTTTGCTGTTTTGGACCCCATAAAATCAAGGGAGATTTGGATATATTAGATAGAGTTCCAAGTCACCACAAACTTAATCTGATTGTTTTAAAACATGATTAAAACATGGGCTAATCATTTTCAGATTGATGAATGCAAGAGAAGGTCTAGCATGGAGCATTCAGATGAGTGAACATTGTTCTGTGCTTCAGAGGAAACCTTATCAAACAAATTAATTACTTTGTACTAGGTCCTGTCTGAAATAAGAACTGAAAATGGATTTCAAGTCTGACCTAGTTGAATATATTCAACAGAGTTTGTAAGAACAGAGAGAAGTGAAACTCTTGCTGGCTTTTGGTAGGATTAAAATAAAAAGACAAATGCTGTTCACATTGCAAAGCCTTATTGAAGAGTATCAACCAAAACTTTTTTCCTTCTAGAAACTTAGAAGGGGATGTTGCCCTGAGAAGCTCTGCTGCTGTCTATACATACTGCAAATCTCGAGGACTGTTTGCAGGTGTATCTCTGGAAGGAACCTGCTTAATTGAAAGGAAAGAAACAAATCGCAAGTAAGTTCCCTTCAAATCTAGATGACTGAGTGAAGGCATAGTGACAAAATGAACTCGAATACATTCAATTTGGAAAAAGAGTTTGTTGTGAAAACATACTGTGCTGAGTTTAGGGTTTCTTGAGGGGAAAGGGTGCCTTCAATATAGACATCATGCAATGGGTATTGAGAAGATGCAGAATGTTTAGAGATTATATATCTGTGGTGGACTGACCTTGGCTAGCTGCCAGATGCCCACCAAGCCGCTCTATCACACCCCTGCTTCAACAGAACAGTGGGAGAAAAAATAAGATGAAAAACTCATGGGTCGAGATAAGGACAGGGAGATTGCTTACCAGTTACTGTCAGGGGCAAAACGGTCTAGACTTGGGGAAATTATTTGAATTTATTGCCAGTTAATAAGAGAGTAGGATAATGAGAAATAAGAACAAATCTAAAAACACCTTTCTGCCACCCCTCCCATCTTTCTGTGCTCAGCTTCACTCCCAACTTCTCTACCTTCTCCACCTGAGTGGCACAGGGGGATGGGCAATGGGGATTGTGGTCAGTTCATAAAGCTTTGTCTCTGCCACTCCTTCCTCCTCACACTGTTCTGCTCCAGCACAGGGTCCCTCTCATGGGAGACAGTCCTTCACAGACTTCTTCAATGTGGGTCCTTCCCACAGGCTGCAGTTCTTTAAGAACTGTTCCAGCATGGGTCCCCCGTGGGATCACAAGACCTGCCAGCAAACCTGCTCCAGCATGGGCTCCTCTCTCCAATGGGTCCACAGGTCCTGCCAGGAGCCTGCTCCAGTGTGGGCTTTTCACAGGGTCGCAACCTCCTTCAGGGCACCTCTGTCTGCTCTGGTGTGTGGTCCTTCACGGGCTGAAGGTGGATGTCTGCTCCACCGTGGACTTCCATGGGCTGCAGTGGGACAACCTGTATCACCATGGTCTTCACCACAGGCTGCAGGGGAATCTCTGCTCCAGATCGATTCTTCTAGACATTGAAATGTAATGGTGATCACATACCTGGCATCTTTTGTTTTGTATCAGGTTTTATGGGCAGGATATTCGGGCTAGTGCCATCTTGCTCGGTGATGTGCCTTTTCCTGCTCAAGCAGAAGATCTTTATGAAACTCTAGCATCCTTCACTGAAGTATATGAAAACGAAGAGCAAAAAAATAATCCAGGAAAAGCTGTAAGGGAACAAAGAAGGGTTTGTGCACCTCTTTTTCACATAGGCTTTTTCTGTTCCTGAAATGTTTCTAGTCAGTAGTAATATTGATGTTCATGTGGCATTCTTAAGTTCTCTGTTGGATGCTTAAAAGTGTAACACATTGCAGATACAGCTTGTAACGCATTTGTTCGGGTATTGCCCTGGTAGGCTTTTCTGGGCAAGAATGTTGCTGGTTTTGCTTTGCATCCTCCAGAATAACAAAATAAATCCTTGTTCTTATAATAGTGCATAAACAAATCTGAGGTGATGATTAGAAAAGTTTGTTCAGCTATTCCTAATCAAGTTAATTTGTAAATAATGAGTATACTAGGTTTGATGTGGATACTCTTAATTTTTCTACTTTTTCTGTCTTCTTTTTCAGTCACATTTACAATACAATACTGAGAACTGTAGATGTTTTCTTATTGATGTTATTGACAGACAATCATTTACTTTCATCTTTGTTAAATCCATGTTGAATTACTTTACAGTCATGCGTCACTAGTTCTTTAGTGTGCTTCTTGAGTTCATACAATTTCAGTGAAGAAAGGGTGATTTTATTTTTTTTTTTTCAGTGTAACTTAACATACCTCTAGGCTCTGAACTTACACCAGGTGTGATGCAATTTTTTTAAAAAAATTTGTGCGTTTTAGGTAAATGACCCACCTGCTAGACCATCATCAAGACCAGAGCCACCTAAACCCACTGTTAGGCCAACACCACCAGGTTAGAAAACATTTTGGTAATGATTGATTTATTGTCTATATAAAATTAGAGCATTAAAACTAATGAATGTTATGCAACTATTATAGTAGTAGCTGTCTCTATAAAAATATTTTGTTAATACACTTCCTTGGCCAAACACTGAAAGCATGTTGGGATAGTGCCACGAGTGGTAAAGGGTAAAGGTTTTGTTTGGTTTGTTTTATAATAACAAACCTTTTCTCTCTGACAGATTTGCTACAGAAGTAGTGTTTGTATAGTTACAGAAGCATTTAAAAGTTCATAGAAAGCATTCATGTTTATTGGATACATAGAACCCCCATAGTACAATGAAACTTCTTAGTAAAAAGAACAGTCCTACTAGAAACTGTGAGTCCTACTTCTAGAAACTTCTGGTTTCTAGAAAACTAAAATTTCTCTTTTAGGTTGTCATTGTCGTTTAATAGGTAGAGGTCTTACAGTAGAGCAGAGGAGGCAGAGTTTTGGCTCCGTAACAGTTTGTCTACTAAAGTGCTCTCATTGAAAGCGAGGCTTTACTATGTAGCTCCCGTTGTTAACTTGATTTATTTCTCTGGACAAAGATATGAAGCAAAGTCCTTATTTCTTTCTTCTGTACTGCTCCTTGGATAACTGCACTAATTTTACAACTATTGAACATGTATTAGAAAAGCAGTACATGAAATATAACAATATATGTTAGTATATCGTATAACTTGCTACTTAATTTTTTCTTTCAGCTAAAAAGAATACAAACAAACTTTATCCCGAACTTCCAAATGATTATGCCTCTGTGGGTAAGCACTAAACTTACACATATTTTATTAATGCAATATGTAATCCAAGAAGTCCTAAAAGTACTTTGGAAGACATCTAACAATATCTGGCCATATGTATTTTTCTTTCTTGTCCATGTGTTAAAATGAGATTCAGGTCTCATGCTCTCCTGAAAATATTTCATAAATGTGATTCTTGTTCCCTGGTTTTACATTCCAACAACAATGTTCTTTTTCTGAACAGCAAAAGTTCTTTTGGTTTACTCAGTGAGCTTGGAAAATTCACTGAAAGTAGTAAAACTCTTTTACATTACCACCTAATTGAAGTGAAACAGAAAGCTGATATAACAAGCTTGTGTCCAAGTCCTTTGGTATTGATTGATTTATTGTCTATATAAAATTAGAGCATTAAAACTAATGAATGTTATGCAACTATTATAGTAGTAGCTGTCTCTATAAAAATATTTTGTGCTATGTGTGTGTGTTGAGGGGACCAACATAGGAGGATCTACACCTGAGCTGTTGATGTGACTCCTGCAGATCAGAGACTTCCTGAGAATCAAAATTTGCTATTGTGCTGTAGGACTTGTACCAGGAAAAGAATGATGACTCTAGGGATCTATGCTCAGCAGATGTCATCCAAAAAGAAAGAAAAAATTTTCTTCTGGCTCTTAAAACTAAACTTTCCCAGTCTTGGGAAAAAAAACAAAACAAAACAAACCTGACCAACTGAGAAGATGTTTCTAAAGCAGTAGGAAAAACTTGCACAGGTTTGCTATATTAAAGGGAGTGTTCATGCATTCAGGTGCAAGTGACAAGGTAGAAATCTTCTAGAGCCATCTGTGGATGACTTTCAAGATTCTTTGAAATCAAACTGTAGACTCAATCAGTCTACTACTGAGGATTTTTAAAGATTTCTAGAAATACACAAGCTTATCTTTGAAGAGTGCAAGAGGCAGTAGGATCTTGTGTAAATGACAGCTCCTGCAAGGAATGTTGTCTCATGGTAAAGTTTTGTTTACCTTACAAGCTTGGCATGGTATATTTTGCCTTCTGTTGCAGGTTATATTTCCACAGGTAACAGTTCAAATACTATCTGAAGCCACAGAAATGCTATATGTTTCTTAAGGCTAAAGAATTGTTCTTATCACAGGGAAAGATCAAAAAATCAAGGTTGAAGTCAGTTCCCCTGAGTGTCTCAATACTGTAGCACACATGCATGTTGATGGGAGGCTGGACAAGAGTTGCAGTCCCTTTCACATCAGCAGCAAATGGTGTATTATTGCTGAGTGATGGAATAGAAGGAGCCTTAAAGTTATGCCTCCTGTCAATAATCTCTTCCTGCCTGTTTATAGTCCAGATGATTTCAACAGAGCTGCCTAGCAGCTATAGCTCATACTAGCCAATCTTTATTGCAGAATTAGTTGCTGCAACGGATGTTCTATAGTGATCTGAAAAACACGTTCAATATTTTTTGCATCTTTCTAGTTTAAAAAAAAAAGTTATTTGATTATTAATGGAAGAGTGAATGAAACTAATCTTTAGAAAGCTACATTTTATTTAAAATGGTTGGTGCAGGGGGAGGTTTTGATACTGAGCAACAAGCTTGTCTGGGTTGCCAGTAGTAAGGACTTGCTTTTGGGCAGGGAGGGGGGGAGGTTGGCATTGTGATAATGAGGTTTTGTTTTTGCAACAGTTACAAAAGTAGTAGAAAGGTTGAAACGTTAGTTCTTCTAACTAGATGGAAGAAGAGCTAGGCTTGTGGATGAGAAGTTTTTATTTATTTTTTGTGGGCCTGGATTATCTAGATAGGTAATGTAATATAACCCGTTCCAAATGCAAGAAAAATGTTAAATGAAAAACATGTTTTTCTGAACCGATAATGTGATACTTGAACACAGACGCATGTAGATTTTTTTCATTTAAGTAAATAATACTTAAGGTAATGCATTTAGTTGTAAAATGAGGTTCAGTTATGCTTTAAAATGTTTCCAGAAACTTGGAAATACCACAAAAAAATAATTTGCAGAGACCTTTTACAACTCTGGGAAAAAAAACCAAACATTGCTGATATACTTACTGTGATTCAGTGAAGTATGACATATCTACAGTAGTAGAGATTTTTCTGGAGACTGTTCAGATAAAGAAATTAGATTTGCTTATGAGTATGAAAGTTCATGCCTTACTAGAATTAGAGATTTGCAGCTTCATTTTTCTACTTGTCCCCTCTATGTTGTACAATCTAATAGAAGGGTGGACCAGTACTTCCAAGCTTTCTTGCAATGATCTAGCTTTACTTTATCTGGACAGGTTTCTGCAGAGGTCTGTACGACATCTGTAATATAAATGACCCGTAGTTCTTTAGTGGACTACTTGGGCATTGTAGGCTCAGGAGAAGTTTATTTTATTAGGACATTTTTTTTAGATACATTAGATTAATGTGATATATATATATATTAATGTAATATCTAGTCCTAGATATGGGGTTCACCATGGAGCAGCAAGTAACCAAAACTGCAGATAAATGGTTACTTGACTTACCTGTCTGTCCTCCTAACAGGTTGTTGAATACTATACAATTCTGAAAACATTGCAGTGATGTGGTTTCCCAACTGAACTGGTAGCAGCAGGAGTAGCTGTCTGCTAGTAAAAGCAGGAGCTGGGATAAAGTGAATGCTGGTGAGAACTGAATCATTAACAGACAATTAGATCGGGATCAGAAGTCCCAGTGGTTTTTCTTCACTTCTTCTTTAGCTCAGCTAATCAGAAAAGGAGTGGTTCATATGTTTTGAAAATAATTGCTTGAAATTGCCAAGATGCTGAAACAATTAGGAAATGGCCTTGAGGCAGGAATGGGAATTAAAATGCAAAGAAACATTTTCCTTCCAAACACTGTTCTTTCACTGTTCATTCACAGTTATCAAAAATCATCATGGGCTTGAGTTCTCTGGCCTTGAAAATCATAGAATCATAGA
>VZTL01005995.1:0-13870 GCA_013400535.1 Scopus umbretta | reverse complement strand
GGACAATGCCCTTAATAGCATGCCTAAGTTTTGGTCAGCCCTGAAATGGTCAGGCAGTTGGACTAGATTGTTGTATGTCCCTTCCAACTGAAAATATTCTATTCTATTCTATTCTATTTATCTAATTAAGTATACTAAGATTACCAAAAGTTTGTGGTAGTTTTTATCTTGTGCTTTTTCCTTGAAAATGAAAGAAAACTAAAGCAGATGAAAGGATGAGGTGAAAAAAGTGTTAAGGATAGAAGTTACTTCTGTTTCAATACTGAATCCTGCTAACAGCTTCCCTGCAGGACAGTTATAGTATTGGTAAATCATCTTGACAGACATTTGGACCTGGATGAATTCCAGTAGCCACACCTGTTTAAGACAGTCATCTTTGCTGTAGTTTAGCTCACAGGTACACAAACAAGTGTTGCAAAAACTGATTTGATTAGTTTATTATGTTTTCTTTTTTTCAACACACAACAAAATATGAGAGAAAGGCAATTGAAAAAATAATATGCTTAGGAGGATAGGAGGAAAAAGGCAGTAACATGATCAAAGTCAGAACTGCAATTAAGAATACACTTCCTTTAAGTATCTCCAGCTGTCTACACATAAACTAAGTGTCCAAGTTTACTTTTGTGAAGAGAGGCAGTGGATAGAGCTCCAGTCAATGAAACCTGGAGACCTTGCAAGGTGACAAAATGTCATCATTTACTTTAGGGTAAGTAAACAGCTCACTGGTCTTCATTAACTGTTTTCACTTCATCTCCACTGCCTTTGATGGGAGCTTAGATACCTAGCTCATGCATAGACAGCTCTACTTTAAACATCTACATTTCAGGGCTCTGAATCTCCTCCTGGACTGTTGTTCGTGATTTGGCTAAAGTTGTTGGTGACAACACTGTCATCCAGGTTCTTCTCTGTTGTTGGTCTGTTCTTGTAATTTCACATGATACAAAGATAAAGGTCCAACAAAGACTGCTGACATTTCAGGAGACCGTGAAAGTGGCAGATGTGGTAATAAAGCCTGTTTGCTTTTGGTTTTGGTGGTGTTACAGGGTTTTCTGTTGGTTTGGGGTTTTTTCATATTACCATCAAATTAGGGAATATAAAAGGAATACTAACACTATAAGATATCCTCCTTTTCTGTGTTCATGAACAGAGTATAATATTTTTTTTTAATCTTATCTGTTTCCTGTACTAGTCTCCTCCTATTTTGCCAAATTACCTTGTGCTTTTTTTGACTATTTATGTTAAATCTGAGATTTAGGTTCATTCCTTTTTTTTTTTTCTTAGTCTTTATTTTCCTTGCTTTTTAAAAACATTTTTATGTAAAGGGCTGACGGTCTGAACTGAATGTTTGCTACTTTATACATTTTATAATATAAAATTTTACTCAGTAAACTTCCCAGATCTTTCCTCCCTCTCCCCCAGTTTTTGAAAACATAAGTCCACAGGAGTTTCAAAGACTATTTGCATATGTAGGTCTAAAATTAATTCCTTTACATGATCCCAGTGTGACTGTGAAACTAAGGTTAAATGTTGCCATAGAAGTATTAGTGGTCAGTGAATAATAATAAAAAAAAGAATAACTAAAAACTGATCAATCAAAAAATGGGCAAAAGATGTTTTTGATAGTTTCTAGTTACAATATGTCTATTAGAAGAATCATTTGTTGGCACGTTATACATGCTCTTACATTTTTTTTTTCTTAAAATGGAAGAATAATCTGTTTATATTTGAACAAATTCCTATTGTTATTAGTCTTTGTATTTATTACTCTGTAGAAATAAAAAACTCTTGTCAGATTAGAAAGTTTGACCTTAGCTTAAGTCCTGATATTCAGATATTATTGTCAGTATTTAGTATCCTTCCTGAGGCTGAGTTTCAGTATGTAGTTGGGTTTTTTTGAAAGCAAAGCTTGGGGTTTATCTCCATGCTGCATGCATGTAAATGCATACATGTAGTTTGTAGGTAATTACTCTCCACAGCAATGGATATCCAAAAAAACAACTTGTAATTCTGCTAAGAAAGACTAGTGATTCTCAACTTAAAAGCAGAGTATTGGTACTAAAAAGAAAGTATGTGATAGCATGGATTTTAGCTGTTCACTGCATGCTTAGTTTAGAATGAAGAATGTCTCTTTCTGTCCTTATTTTGCTGACAGCCTAGATTGCACAAGCCCATCTTTTGTAAGCTCTCTAGGTAACCTGAATGTGTTTCCTTGCTTTTCATGTGCCACACCAGATTTAAGAGGCTACAGAATACCAGCAGACAGAGTTAACACATTTTTTGACACTTCTGTTACTGGGAACTTATGAACTATTTATACCTAAAATTGTGTCAAATTATATTAATTGAACAGAAATTATCTGTTATCCCAGGTATTTCCTGGTATATTTGAAACAAAGATTGTATACTGTGTTTTGAAACCTAGTCCTTGCTGAGCACATAGTTAATCTTATACACATTTGGGGAGCAAAGTCTAGCAGGTGATATCCTGTCCCTGACACATTGGAAGCACAGAAATGAGAAAAGCAGTTACATTTTTGAGTTTCCATATCTTGGAAAAAAACCAATCAGATCAATGGGTGACAGTTTAATTAGAGTTCAGTATTTATAGGGATGCAGATAGGTTTTAGAAGGGGACATAGGCTGGGTAGGACTAGTGGATCCAGGAGCTGTACTTGTAAAAATTTCCAGTACCTTTCAGAGTGGTTAATTTGTCTCACTTAGTCATTGTCACTTACCACTCTCCAGGGAGAAACTCAGTGAAAGAATTGCAGTGTAGAGAACCATAAAACTTTGTCAAATGCTCTCATGAGAAGGAAAAAGAATTTCTTCCAGCTAAACAAGTCCTGGACGAATAGCACATACACCTTGGCTCGACAGGCCTGGCTTTGAGATAAGTGCAAGGAGAAGTTTGTTCCTTTATTTCCCATCTTTGAAATAAAATGGACTTCTGCCATTTGGGATAAAATACAGCTAGGTGTCTAGATACGCAAAATTCAAAAGAACTTCGTTCCTAAACATACAGAGGTATCCTCAAACTCTTTTGCAATTTCTTTCTAGGTACATTGTGCATTCTGAAATTATAGAACCATGGAATAATTTAGGTTGGAAAAGACCTTTAAGATCATCGAGTCCAACCATTAACCTAGCACTACCAAGTCAACCACTAAGCCATGTCTTCAAGTGCCACATCTACATGTCTTTTAAATATCTCCAGGGATGGAGACTCAACCACTTCCCTGGGCAGCCTGTTCCAATGCTTGACAACCCTTTCAGTGAAGAAATTTTTCCTAATATCCAATCCAAATGTCCCCTAGCACAACTTCAGGCCATTTCCTCTCATCCGATCACTTGTTCCTTAGGAGAAAAGACTGACACCCACCTTGCTGCAACCTCCTTTCAGGTAGTTGTAGAGAGTGATGTCTCCCCTGAGCCTCCTTTTCTCCAGGATAAACAACTCCAGTTCCCTCAGCCACTCCTCATAAAACTTGTGTTCTAGATCCTTCACCAAATTTGTTGCATTTGTGTCATGCATCCTGTCTGCCTGTTGGGCCTGTCCCAGGGAAGGTAGAGTGTGATTCCAGTAGTCTACCTCTCTCACACTCCCTGATACTCCTCAACCTGCTCACCTCCTCCTGGAGTTCTGCCACTAAGTGGAGGATTTCCTCTACCTGGGCGTACCTCCCACAGGTGTGCTTACTACTGCCATCTGATGCTGGAATAAAAGTAGGGCACACCCTGCAACCTGGCACCTGAGTGGCAGCGTGTTCCCCCCAGAGCTCCATCTGGGAAGCTGCATCAGTCATGGTGGGTGCAGAACTTAGAGAGGCCAAGGCTTTATGCCTGGTGAATACCATTGATCCCTGGTCGAGCTGGCAGGGCTTCAGCATGCTTCCTGCCTGCCCTGCCATGTGAACTGCCACACCACGTGCCACACCATGCCTTTGCTGATGCACCACACCCTGTTTGCCCACCCTGGTCACTTGTGCTCCTTAAGGTCTTCTTTTATACTTATAGGGGTGTTTGGCTGCCATTGCTCCTGGCGCTGCCCAGGTCTGGTCAGCTGCTGTCACGTGAGCTCAGGCTCCTGACAGGTCTCTTGGCTCCCCCTGAGGTTCCCCTGGTCCAGGAAACTCCCTGTGCACCATGCTAGAGCACTCTGCTGCTGATCAGGCCAGTACCAGAGATGTTCGCTTTGGTGACTGACTGAGTTACACCGCGTTTAAGTCTCCCACCGTTACTCTTGGCCCCGCCTAGGTCTCATCAGCCGAGGTACATCTCTCAGGTCTTTTAACTAATAAGATTGATGAGAAAAACAATTTGAATTTCAAGTTATCCTGTTTTTATTGCATTGTTCATGTTAGTCTAGATGTTTACTTGCACAGTAGAAGCCTCTGAGTTAAACAGAAGTACTTTTTTAAAGAGCAAATTTTGCTAATGTCACTGTGACTAGGCACTCCAGATACTTTTTACTTCTTTTACATTTTTTTTTTAATTCACATTTCATATAAGATGCGAATATGTTGACACAGAAAAATAGGTTGATTTGCCTCTGACAGGCTTAGGGAGGAAAATAATAAAATGTAGGAAAGCAAATCAAAGAAAGGAAAGAAAGAAAATTTAAAAGATCCTTATGCCTCATACACATTTTTTTTGGGTACTTTTATGCTTAGGTGGATAACACTACATCTATTTTTATACAGCACAATATACTCTGCTTTTCAGCTTTGCTCCTTTCAGATGTGAGCACTTCATGGATTTATTGAGTGCCAAATTGATGTTATCTGATTTCTATTCCTTCCCTAATAATTCCTTGCATTCTTTTTGATCTTTTGATCACTTCTGAACTGTGAGCTTAAGTTTTCATAGAACTATCGTAACAGTCAGATTTTATATTTTAGTTGTTATGGTCAGCACAATTTTCATGGTTAAGTAAACTTAGTATTGCTTTTCCCATTTGCATCACTTCATATTGGGGAAAAGAAAATCTTGCCTTTGCATAAGGAATCAGGGTTGTTGGGAGTTACTGTGAAAAAGTAATAACTTTTCCTCAATATCGCCTCATAAAGTAGGTAATTTATCTGGGTGCCTACACTTCCAAATGCTACTGGGCAGATCTTGCTTCTGGGGCACAGATCTGGGTGGATTTACCTCAGTAATTTGGATCAGATGATGGGTGAACTTTTGGAGAGACTCTCCGCTCTGTCTTCACCCACTCACTTTGCTTTATGGTTCTGCTCTTAATGAGCTGCACAACTTGCCCATGTAGATGTAGCCAGCGTTGCTTCAGATAGATCTTATATAGAATTATATTTTCATGCAGTCACATGGAAACATGAGAAGATAATCACTTTTTCACTATTGTGCACCATACCTGAAGAATTACGTGCTTCATATGTGTGCTATAGAAAATGCTTCGATATTTTTAAGAAGCTATTAATTTAACACAGTCTTGATATTAGTATTGCTGGTACATGAAAAAACAATAACTAATTTCAAGGATATTTTAATTCAACTGTGGAAAGAATATGTATGTTGAAAAGTTATTGTCCTGAAAACACATAAATAATAATACTTCTGTTCTAAGCATTTATCTCTGTTGCCTTCCTTTTTACTTGATGTCCTGGATTTTTGAGTGTGGAAAATGCCTTTAAAATTTTATGTCAGATAACAAATGTTACCTAGTTTGTTCAAAATAACTTAGCTTTCACTGAAATGTTAGCTTTCATATTAAACAACTGCTTGAAATCACCAAAATTTCTTGCTCTCTGTTTGGACACAAACAAATAGCTGCAGGCAAAGAAAATTGGCTTGATTTGTTAGTTTAAGGCAAGCAGGTATCTCACAGTTTGAAATGTGTTACCGCACAGATGTGTTACCACAAGCCAGTTTAGATTACACTAAAGCCTACTTGTACCTTAAATCTTTTAAAGTAATTAAGGTTTTAAAACTACACCATGTATGGACTTTGCTTGGGGTTGTATGAAGAGATTTAATCTGATAATGTTTATTGTGAAAAATGTGAACTTTCACATATCACAATGCACCTTAGAACACAAAGAGATAATGTATATTGTATCAAACAGTTTTATCCATCTTCTTGACTAAATAATCTATTATTAAAAACTGAGTTAAGCAATCACATCCTGAGTACTTTTAACAAAGAATATCTCTCTCACAGAGTTGTGGAATTTTCAAGGAATAAAAAATTTAGACCAACATCAGTAAATTAAAATGTTGGGGTTTTTGTCATATCAGATCTCAGCTTGTACTACAAAGACAATACAAATGAAATAAAAAAAATCTTGGAGATTTTGTGGTTTTTTTCCTCTCACACAAAACAGAAAATATAAAAATTTTTTTTTAAAAAAAGAAAAAGAAAAACTTTGGAATTTCCCTTAACATTTTTTCACTGTGAATCTTGTTCTTCTAACACTCATTTCAATTAGAAATCAGGCATAGCTCCATTAAAGTAAACTGGTCAAACAGTCCTAATAAACTTGCTCACAAATAGCTGAAAGTATATTCATAGCAAAGAACACGGAATTGTTTTAGATATTGAATGTACATGATTGTTGCAGTATAATCTTATTACTCTTTGTAAGTGCTATAAATAGCAGCTATGGGCATGATATTATCTGGATATTACATGCATTGTTTGGGATTTTGGGTTTTTTTGGTTTTGAGAGAGAACAATTCTTTTATGGATCACTGAATGTGTTGAACTGAAAGTGAATCAGTAAACGAATATTTATTTTCTTTGTGCTATGGAATTGAATTAAGTAAGAAAGTAGCAAGTAAATATGGCTATTTTGCGTCCAATCCCCATGAAAGTTTAAGAATCTTTTTATTAGAGTAAAAGAATTCTTGAAAAAATAATATTTATTGTCTTCTTTATTCAAACCACTTTCTACAGAAAATAAAGACACTGAATGTTTAGTTTTTAAAATTAATTTTTCTTTTTTTAAAAAAAAAAAAGTAGTACCTTTTTTTTTTAAAATAAATTTTTTTTTTTTTAAAAAAAAAAAATTGTCTCCTTTTTTTTTTTTTTTTTTTTTACTACTCTTCATTGTTTCAAATATTGAAAATTTAGATAGCATATCTACAGATTTATTCCTGCAGGTGGACAAGATTCAAGCTAATACATTCAAAGATAGGTGAACAACCATTCCTAGTAGCACAGTTTTGACAATAATATTTATATATAATCTGCTGTAGAATAATCATGACTATCACAGTATATACCATCATTGGTCCTTTTAGTCATAAGCACAATTAACATAGGTTTCTTCTGAATGACAGAAAAGACATATGAGTGACAGCAAAGATATGTGATCACATATTAACATCATCCTTTCAGTCATTCATCCTCTTTTCTTGGTTTAATTGACTTAAATAAAACTATCTTTAGTTATCTGTAATCACACTACTTGCATTTCTTCCACAGCTACCCAGGTGTAGCTCCCTGAGAAGGTGGAGTCAGGTCTGATTAGTTAAGAGCAGCAATGTGTTGTTGGGCTTTGTTCTCAAATATCTCAGTGTACAGGGACTCTCCCTTACTTGTTATCAAGCTGGAAGAAAGAAAATTGTTGGCCAACCCCTGAAAAGTTTCACAGTTTTGGAAATAGAATATTTTACAGTCTCTTTGTGCAAAAATACATCTTTTCTCAGAAGAAATGACATTATTTTGTTGGTGGTATGTGATTTGCCAAAAGATGTTTTCTATGCAAAACACAAACACACACAAAAATATGAAATAAAATGTCATAGAATAAATAATCTGTGTTTATATGAATGATACAGAAAAGTTCTATGAACTGCTTAAATAACAAGTTCGATATTTCCTATTGCTGCAAAAGCCAGTCCAAAAGTCACAATAAGCAAAGGTCAGATCCATAAAACTACGTAAGAGTCTGGAACACAACTGAAGAAGACTTTTGGCATCTAAGTTAAAAAAAAAAGATAGAAACACAGAGAGAGAGTAAACTTCATTCAGTTTAAGCATTTTATCTGCACAACCACATCTGTGGTCCAAAATTGTGAACATATGCAGAATTTTTCTTCTTTAAGGGATTTAGCTGTTTAACTCCTGCCTACATCCCTTAGGATATGAAACTGAAACTGACTGTTGTGGGAATATTCTTTTGCCCTGAGATTGCAGATATATGACCAGTTCTGAGGGACACCACCAGGACTAAGCATCTCAAAAAGGGTTAATTTCTGCTATAAAAAATTAGTAGAAAGATGCCATTATCCAGACCTGGATATGTTACTCTCCCTCAGCTGAGGAGAATTCAGGACTACCTTTTCAATAATCTAGAAAGAAGACTTCAAGCAGCAGACTACCATTTAGGTAGGATTCAGCACAGATGTGAAAAATTGCTCTTCACTCCCTTTCTGAAATTGAAGATTCCTTCATCTTACTTTTTCTTCTGTGCTGCTATGCAGAATTCAGTCCTGCACATGTAGGGCTGGAAGCAGAGTGAGCAGGTGGTGAGCATTCCTTTGCGAAGTTACAAAGGCTCTCACCTGGCAGAAACCTAGTCCCCGTTTCTAACTTCATTTCTGTTTTCAGTGTTTAATTTTATCCCTACTGAGTAGAACAGTAAAAATTCAGACTTAATCCCTAAAAACAGTATTGCTAATCTGCTAGACATTTTCCTGAACTTAATTTAAAGCTGAATTTTGTTGCATATAGATACCAAGCTTCAGAAGAGAAGGGAAAGCAGTGGATTCACATGTTTAAGGTAAAACATTCCTGATGATCTGAAGTTGCTGTGCTTATTTAAACAAGGAAGAGTATCATGCTGCACTTGAAAAGCTGTTGTACATCACTGAAAGTCATGGTTCTGTAGGCCGTAACTCTATATTTTTTCTTCAATGTGTTACAGTTTTCTGTAGGTTGTGTTGCCAGGCATCCTGTGTAACATGAGATGTCTCATACTGCATTTTGGAAATCTCAGCCCCATTTGATAAAACAGATGAAGCATATTTTCCCTGTATTCTAACTGTAACTGGCAGCATTTCTAAATGCTTACAGTGTGGGAATGTCAAAAAATGGTTGTTCTGCACAGACCAATAAATCATTTGAATGCAATATCTCCCATTCAAAAGGCTACTGATGATCTACCAAGTCTTTGACCTGTACTGAGCAAGTCGGATACGTCTGAGTAATTTATCTGTCTGAGACTGTCCTGAATTTCAACACTTAAAATTGTCAGTCCTAACAAATGTAGGGTAAAAAGATGTGTCGAATGATTCGGACACTCTTTTGCCAAGTGAAAGATAACAGGCTGAAAGACTTCAGATTGAGGAGTATATTGAACCCTGTTCTTTATTTTCCTGAAAAAGTTCTTTAAACAGTATTAAAGAAAAATTAAATGGTGTAGTATCTTTTCCTTTAGTAGCTGCTGAGTCAGCCTTTTAAAGGAAGGTTCTGAATACTGAGTGAAGAAAATTCCTTTCAACTCTGTGACTACTGCCGGAATTTGGAGAGAAACAGAATTTCCTGTATAACTGTGACATACACCTTGTAAAGGTTAAAAAACTGCCCAGCTACTGTGGCTGATGTTGTATATATTCTGTTTGAAACAGCTAATGATCTAACCATCTCTAGGCTTTATATAAGGAATACAGACACTTAAAGGAGCTTTTGATCCCAGTAAAGGAGGCTTAGATCCCACTACGTTAGGTAACCAAAACATACATTTTGTATTACATGACTACTCAGATCTGAATCCTCTAAATTCTAGAGAAATTAAGACTAGTCCTTATTAATAAGAAAGCATCGTATTCTGAAGATGCAGTTGATGATGTGCATTTATTGGCTTTATAATTGCAAGTGATTCTTGGGCTTCCTCTGTTAAAAATATCAATCCCTTTAAGAAATTCCACTTTAGAATTTCAGCTCTAGACCTGAAGAGCAAATCACAGATCCTGCACAGGTCCTATGGGTTTTTTTTGTCAAATACCTTCTCATAGTATTGTTTTTCCCTGGCTGTCCATCAGTAGCCTCATAAAAAGAGAACCATAGGAAGTGAATGGAAAACTGGTCTTTACTGAACAAGGACCATAATGTTCCAGGGGCCTCACAGGTTTCCAGGCTGCAGCTGCTCCCTTCATGCAGTGAATTACATGACCTCTTACACTGAAAGCTCTCTAAATCTTCCCCAGTTTTGATTGAAAACTTTTATTCTTAAGTTCACTTAATGTAAATTTGGAAACTGTGTATTAAATGTGATATGCCTGTGTAATTGAGATGAATACCTGTCTGTAAAGAAAAGAATCTTCTTTATTATCCATTTCCAGATTATGAAATAAAAAACAAAGCTCTTTTTTTTTGAAGAAAAGTACTCATCTGTTAAATTCTTCATAGGGACAAATATTGCCATGTGACACATCAACATTTTTATAAAAATCAGGGAGAGTTTTCTATGTCCAATGGGAAGATATGTCTATGGTACTTTAGAGTACTTTGTTATGTTGCTTTACGTATATATATGCATTACAAATAAAAGTCTACGCTACTGTTATGGATTAAATAATTTCACAAACAACACTGAGTGACCTTCACCATTCTGTCCAAAGTCCACTGGCTAGGTCATATTTCCTGATCCACTTACCCTTACGAAGTGTTTTATCAAAAGAGACTGCTTAGCCATTTGTTGAAAAGCAATCAATAAAAATAAAGCGAGTGTTTGTGTTAGCAGCAGCTTTTGCAGTAGTATTTTCTCCATGAAGAAATAAAATTTAAAATAAAAGAACTTCATTACAAGGAAAGAGTGGTATTTTTAGAAGAGCTCTAGCTTTCAAACTGCGCCCCCCACCACTTTCAGTAGCTATTTAAGCTTGATGTTCACTTCCAGAAATTCAACATAATGCCAGTACGATACTGCCAGGCTAAGTAGTAACAAATAAACCTTCTAATAGACTGGAACTTCAAGCTTACAGTTCAATGGAGAATGGAAGGGTCCTAGGGGTTAGAAATTCATTATATGTCTAGGAAACATCAAAGCAAGAAAAGTTAGGACAGTATTAGTGGCTAGAGCCTTAATCCAGCAAAATCCTTAAGTGCTGCTATAACATTATGATTGTGAAGTGAGCCATTTAATGTTTGAAAAATGAGTATGCACTTCAGTGATTTTCTTGATCATGGAGAAAAATTAAAACCAAAGTCCATCTTTTCATGGTTAGAACATAATAAATTAAGCTTGGACTACTTTTGATTGGGGGAATTTCTCAATCTTTCATTCCTTTGACACAGGTGTTAAGTGAGACTTTTTCACGTATGGCAGCATCAAGACCAAAGTAATCTTTTTGAAGTTGTCACAGATGGAATGTGGACATTCTCTTACTTTTTTTCACATTAATTCTATCTGCATTTATTTCATATCATTACAGTGCGTCAGTCTCCACCAATGAGGTCAGACAGCTGCAGCCTTCCTATGTTGTCCATGTTTCTTAAATTAGATGAAACAGCAACTTTAAATACCAGGTAATGAAAACATGTATTGCAACTGTTCCCCTTCTTTCTAAGGGTCAGGAATTGCACTTCACATTCTTGGCTTTGCAATACATCATACATGTAAAAAACTTAAATTAAAAACATAAGAACAGTGTTCAAAATAACATGTAAAAAAGCAAACATTAGGAGGTACATTTTATACTGTATAGTTAATTTATGAAGCTACCTATCACAGAATTTTTTGGGTGGGGAAGGTTTTCATGTTTCAAATACAAAGACACTGGCTTGGATTAAAGAAGTGGTAGCAAAAAGAAAAACTGCTTGAAAATCCAGGAATATTCTGGGAAAAAAACTAGTTTTACACTCGTCCTTAGATTGTCATAAATGATCACAGTCAGATAAATATGTTTAGGATAGATGAATCTTTGGTCAAAATCACTGTAGTCACTCCTACATTATATTCTTATCTGAGTTAGTCACTGTATACAGCTACATTTGTCGGAACATATACCATTGATGACATCAATTTAAAGTAAATCTAATTGTAGTATTTCCTAGTTTTGAATACTTGACTTTGCAAACTTAATAATCTGTATTTAAAGAATTATTTTGCTTTTAGTGGAGGTTTTTTTAATAGCCCTGAATATAAAATGTTGTAGAAACAAAAACAAAAAATAAAAAATAGATTGCACTAGTCTTGTCATGTTTCCCATGGAAGTGATTTGTATAAGAATATTACTCCAAAAATGCAAAGCCAAGGTCAAATAAAATTTTCAACATGACCTACAGAAATGGGAATAACAAGTACAGTTTCTATTACCAGGAGTGTACTCAATTACATTAGTGTTCTGAAATACTCAATGACATTGATTAGAAAAAAGTACTCAGTTGCTTTCATATTTATTATCACTATTTTATCAGTCTAAGTTATGTAGAAAGACAAATTTATTTACAACATCAAAACTGCATCTTTGTGAGATCAGCTGTCATATTTCCTTCTATTTCTTGACAGAAATAGTCAAGTTTAAAATGTACTTTATCCATGTTAAAGTGTGCTTTGCATAACAGTTATGCTTGTCAATCACTGTAATGACAAATCTAACAAACTTTAAATCCATTGTGTCGTTTAAAATGTAAGGTCTCATTTTACACATTTTAACTCTCTGTAATGAGGGAGCTACCCAAGACTCTTCAGTGTTCTAAGAATTGAGATGTAAATTGGTTTTGTAACACAGTAATGTATAATCAATAGGGATTTCTCAGTCCTTAATTTCAGCTGATACTTGCTGGCACTGAGGCAACAGAGTTGCTTCTAATAAAGTAGCAAGCAACATTCAGATTTTAAAGTGTTGAGACAGTGAAATTACCAGCCAATAAAGTTTCATTCATTCTGTTCCTGCATTTTATTGCTAGGAAAATCAATGCCATCATGCTGTCCCCTAAGACATGACATTCTATTTGTAACCAAAGCATGTAAACTAGAAGCTATATATGCTGTATATCTTATTAATGTGTATGCTATGTCTGTTTCTTCAAAAGAACATTTGCAAATTGTATAACTGGGCATATCTGAGTAATCTTCCACACTCATAATTGTCTGATAATAAAAAAGGATGAACTTTTAGAAACTTTTTTATTATCTCCTTTTATAGTCACATGTCATTTTATGATGCTTCTTCCTTCTTCATACATTTTCAAGAGGGATACTTGGTAGAAATCCTCCTTATAAATGCATAAAGAGCTGTCCTAATAAAGCTGCTTATTCCTTATTGTCTAGAGAGGAATTAACACAGTCTCTGATGGTATGCAGAGTTACAAGATCTTCAGAAGCATATGATAGCTATTATCAGCTGTCCAAGATTATCAAGCAGAACATTTGGGAAATTCCTATTGTACAAAAGCCTACTCCTCCCTAAATACATTCAACAGTTTCATGACATGGTAGTTGCACCTCCATGCAACAAGTCATTCTGGAGTATGAGAGACACACCTGTCCCACTGATTGTGCAAACAAGGACACAAGAGATTTTAATTTTATAGAAGTTCTGACGAAGTGCAAAGCCCTTCAAGCATTTAAGACAAATTGATTAAGACTAATTAAGTTAATTACTTTATGTATTTCAGTGAGTATATGAAAGATGAAAACAATTATCTCCTATTTAAATGAATGTGCTCAATGCATTGGTTTGCACTGTACCATATGAACCAAAAAGAAAAGTTCTGTCACTGACTTTGTAATATCCTTTCCAAAATCCTTCTCATCTTTCTTCCATTTTAGACATTTTTCCCCCCTCAGAATCCTTGAAGTTCACAAAATTTAAATAAAAATACAACCAGTTGAAGAATATAACTAGAACTTGTTAGATAAAAGTTGCTTTGTTCCTTTTATTCTAAAAAACAAACAAACAA
>VZTL01005994.1:48591-60290 GCA_013400535.1 Scopus umbretta | reverse complement strand
AAAAAAAAAAAAAGGCCTTTAAAGGCTCTGGTGGATTGAGTTATAGGAAAGTATCCTACACTATTTTCCTTATAGCTTGTACAGTTTTTTTAAATAATAAAACATTCCACCAAAGAATGCTTCTTGCGTGCCTTATGTACATTGTCAAAGCAATCTGGCCGCGCCAGAAGACTTGCCATGCTCCAGTGGGTCATTTTGTCCATGCAAGCCTTCCTGGTATACTACTTTGAACCAGAGATTCTTACCGGTAAAATAGAAACCTTGCTCTTCAGCCAAAGTAGTAGATTTTATGCTAAAATGCTACTTGAACATGGTAAGCAAGAAGATGATGTGCTTGTGTGATGCTTAGAAGTAAGCAGCCACCTCTGGAGCTGGGATCTGAGACGGATTACTGAAGTTGAGCGAATAGTTTGAAATTGAACTGCAACCAATGGAAATTGGACACTATTTTTGTAACGCTAGACTTTTCCCTCTTATATGTGTATGCTGGGTAGCTTTTATTGCATTCAATTTTACAGTATTACCTAGTGCATTGTGTCAAAATGATGTTACACATTGAACGAAGATAGTGAGTGCCAGGAACAGAAATAAAAGAAAGGAAATCCTGTTTTCTAAATGCAATTTCTGCTTCTTCAGAGCAAATTTGAGCATGAGGACTCAGTCTGATAAGAAATAACATATTTAAAGTATAGAACTGGACATTAAGTAACTAGAGAATTGCATGACCCCAGTTTAGTGTCAGAGCAGAAGAGCGATAGATGGGATTCAGGAATTCCCCAGCTCCACTTACTTGCCAAAGAGATATGAATTGGTCATTGTTCTACTGCTTATCACTGAGCCTGCTTATGGAAAGTGTTTAAAGGCGGCAGTGAAAAGGAACCTAATATTTGAAAAAGGTATGGTCCAATATTACCTAAAGAATACTTCAGTAGCTGTTGAAGCTTAAATAGTTCGTTCCAACTTAGTGACTTAAAAAAAATACTATAAAAAGATGTGCTTTGTAATGATACAGACTACTTGTGTCTCATGGTATAACCTACGTAATTGCATTCTTTTATCTAAGAAATTATGCTTATTTTATTCCTTTATCAACAGCTACCTTGAATTATCTAATGCTGATGAAGGTCACTTCCAAAGAAGAACAAAGAGTAAGAGTTCAGATTACATTACATGAAAAGATATGTTTTTACTCCTGGTTTTATTTTCTGATGTCCATTTGCTCGCTTGTTCAGTTGCCTTTTGTGTCTATTTGTAAAAGAATAGTGATGTGATCACGTACAATTTAACAGGCACAGTATACAGCTGTGCGACCCTGTTTTAAACGCGCTGCTTTGAATTATTTGACTTTCATTACTATTTTCTTCCTTTTCTGAATAGAGCTAAGCAAAAGGTGACAGTTCCACTCAAAGTGGAAGACCTTCAAACTTGCATAGAAAGAAACTAGAGCCAAAGAAAAACTAAAAGAGGCACTGAAGAGCGCTCCCTCGTCTCCTTCCCAACTTCTTCCCCAACAGAGACGTAACATGAGAGCAATCCCTTCCTGGCAAAATGTTTATGGAAGCATGTTTTTTTCATTTTATTGACTCTTCCAATAAATAAACCAGAGGTGGAATAAGAAATAAAATAAACCTTTTCCCATGATAGTTTTATGGAAACCAAAATATTTATGATGAATGTGAGCAATGCTTATCTGATGAAAATTTTCCTGGCCCTTTATCACGTATAAACCTACACATATATTTAATCGAACCACAAGTAATACCTAGTAAATTAAGTGTCGTAAAAATGTTAATTTTAAGGAGCTGAATACAAACTGAACAAAAAGGTGAGATTGAAAATAAATCATGTATTGTCACATGTAAGAATATGTAATGAATGTGTGAGAATACTATATAGGTATTGAGTGCATAAAAATAATTTGTCATGTACCCCCAAGCCTTGTATACTTGCACTGAGGAGAATAAACCTTGTTTAATTAAACAAGTCCTAGAACGTGGCAATAACAAGTTGTACAAACCGGAAGATAAAACATAAACGAAGGAGATTACTGATGAACAGCAAAATTAGTGAGGTTGGGTTTCCTCCTGATTGCTGCGGAGTCATTTTGTTGAGACGTGGTGGAGGGATGCAGGTGAACGGCCTGACCGCAGAGCGATTGCCCACCTGGACGGCCTCCCTTCTGCAGGTGGGCCAAATGACAGGGATGTGGGCTGGGGGTGTAAGGTGAGGCTTTAACAGAGTGATAGCAGTCTGTAATACTGCGAAAGTTTCTCAAAAGGATTACTGGGATGACTGAGAGCTGTAGTAACTGGGCATTAGTGCTTATGCGGTGGGGTACAAGGTATGAAGGCATAAATGTAGGTAATGGAAGTCATGTCCATCCAGCTGATTTTGTGGGAAATTAGTAGTGCCAAAGAGGTTTTTTGTGTTTGTTTTTTTTTAAGAAACCACAATTTTATTGAAAATAACTGCATTTGACTAATGTCATATGGTACATGAGTTTATTCAAAACACATCTCACTTAGAAAAACAAACTTACCAATCCTATGCAGTCAATTTAATTATCATAAACCACTTTCAACTGCAATTTAGATTTCTATTTACCTACACCTGCCTGCATGGGATGGGGGGTTTCAGTAGTGGTTCACTGAGTGATGATGTGGAACACCTGGGGGATTTGGGAGGGGTTTTCTGCCAGAGGAAAGAGAGGCAGAAAGAATATTGCTAAAGAGGAAGGAGGTAATGAGGTAAGGGATTTTATGGTGTGGGGTTGGGTTTGTTGTGGGTTGTTTTGGGGGTTGTGTTTTGGTTTGGGGTTTTTTTCGGTGGTTGTTGTGTTGGGTTTTTTGGGGTTTTTTTTTTTTTTCAGGCTCTATTTAAAGTGCAGTACAGGGAACATGAAAAAGTAAATGTAGCTGATCTATGGCCCTAAGACATTTTGGTCTGATTAGGACTCCTCTCAAGATACCAAGGTGATAGGACCCTCTTTTTGTTAAAAGGAGACTGATGCAAGGGGCTGGTGGCATGGGTGAGGAGGCAGTGTTTGGTGCTACATGTGGGGATGTGACTGAGCGAAGGACTTCAGGTAAGTTTGGTAGATGCATGTTTAAACTTGGCTTTGAAATAGTATTTTATCTGAGTTATGCAAGATACTTTGTTATCATGGGTCCTAAGAACAGAAAAGGAGATCCTAAGCGTGGCTGAGGTGGGGCCAGCTGTAGCAGCTCAATGAGTTCGATCAAATGTGACTTCTAGTGTAAGAAGTCATAAAGAGGAACTCTTCTTATATGACTAGGTATTTTCAGTATATTTTACTGGTGGCCTGTTCCTGACCTGATGCTATTTGGTATCTTCACGGAGTGAAATAATTGCTGTGAGCACTTGCAGAGGGAGCTGAGGTGATGTAGTGCAATGATAATCTGAATAAATTAGATGGGATTTCTTAGATGCGCTTATTTGGAAATCTGATTAAATGCTGCCAAATGTGAAGCTTGATGTGTAGGACTAAAGAAAGCAGGCTCCGCTTATGAGAGAGTGTTGCCTGCCCTGAAATAAAAGTGGTTTAGGGAAGATCTTGATGGAAGTCCTAGAAAAGTAATAGAAGTTTTGAGTACCTGATGTGATGCTTTGACTAAGGCAGTGTTTATCCTTGATTACGGAAAGCCAGGCAAATGGAGCAGGAGTAAAAATGTGGAATTTGTAGTGAAATCACAGTCAGTTTTTATCCCGATTTAAAAGCTAAAGGTACTGGAAGATAAGGAGGAACTCAAACTGGAAGTGTAAGGATACTTTGTGACCTAGAGTAGAAATATAAGAGCAACAACAATGACTAGTATATTCAGATGGAAATGAATGTGTAATTTGACAATGGTTTGCTATTACTTATTTTGCTGCCTGTTACCGATGTCTAATAACTTTTTTGTCATTATTAAGTTCATCTTGAACTAGAGTCACTTCAGCTTGGCTTGGTCAGCTTGATATACAGACCTCTGAGTTCCAGATTCTAGCCAGCTTAATGTGGATGCGTAGGAGGATGTAGCCTGGAATTAGGTTTTAGCAAGGTCTGGAACATGCTCCTCCTAAATCCTGAGGAGTATTACTTGCCTGAAAAGATGCAACATAGATTCAGTGAATGTTTGCTATTGTAAGCTTGCTAGATATATATATATAATATTTTCCCACAAAAATGCATGAATTGGACAGTACTGTTTCAGAAATGAAATAGTAGTTTTAGTTAGGGTGGGGGGGGAAGCTAACTCGAGCTAAATTTTTCTGGATTTACAAAGACTTAAATTATTATAAATTGAATACAAGTTGGAACTGCATTGGGTTTCATATCCTAGCCAGCATCCTCACAGTAGTTTAGCCAGAAGGTCTTGCAATGTACCTGTGCTAATGGAGAATAACCATTACAGTTTGGAAGAGTATAACTGGGCACTTCATTTTGTCTTGTGTTCAGTGGTCCACAGCATGATTTCCAGATGCTGTTGTTTATTCTGAAAATCACTCTTATTCCTCCTCATTCACTCCTCTCTAGGAGTGGGATAAAAGTAAAAATGGGATAAAAGACTAGAACACCTTACTGAGTAATGTCAGAAGTTGGCTCAACATACTTGAATAGCTTTATCAGTTTAAATCTACTCCTTAAAGTATGATACTTTCTGTGCACTCAAAAAGCAAACACGTTGTGACACACTCAAGGGAGGTGTTTCAGTGTCAAAAAACCTGTATATGGGTGTGTTTGGTATCTGCTTGAGAGCAGGTAAAACACAGATATGGATGCTTAATGCTCTATTTACTTTCTCTCAGCCTCCCCTTATGTAAGATAATTGTGTATTGTCAGCCTGGCAACCTCTGATCCTGTTGACAAGGATAATCATGAAGGTGTGAATGTGATCCTGTGCTTTCCCTTGAAAGCTAAGGAAATTGGGAGCTTAGAGCAAAGTCCAGCTGCAAATGATCTGGGTTAATGACTGAGGATGTTTGCTGGGGAACTTGACTGAACTGTGTCCTTGGCCCATTACAAAAGGGATGAGGTAACTGGGATGCTTTGCAGTGGGGAGAAAAGACCAGACAATTACCATCATGCATTCTTTTAGCTGCTTAACCGATTACTTTTGTGGTTGAAAATCTATTATTTTATGTAAACCAGTTTTGTCAGGTCCACAACCAAGTGTATATTACATGCTATTGTAGTTCTTTACATTGCATCTGCCCCTTCAACTTGAGGGGCCTTGCAATGTCCAGCTCAAAGCTTCAGCTGTGTTTCCAGAAAACTGTTGCCAGAAATATATTTATGAAAGATCTGTTTTTGAAGTTTAAAACCTTCCTTTTTGTTCTTTGACTAGAACTGAGAGGGAGGGGGGAAAAAAATTAAGCAGGGCCACACTGCAAATGAATCCAAGGATGTAGAGATCACATTGCTACAGGAAGCTCATGAGAAGAGAGCATCACACCTACACAAACTTTAGAATTGCTGTAAAAGAACACTACTATGTTTATATTTCCTCCTTCAGTGTGGCTACCATGATAGGAGGGAAAGCCAGGATGCAGTGTGCATCAAGCTCATGAGTGTTTTTTTTGTTTGTTTGTTTTTTTTTTTAAATTGGTTAAAAGCAGTAATCAGTTCATCAGCAGTATCTAGCTCATGCTAGGGATATGCTTCTGAGTGTTCTTGGATTAGAAGAAGGGAAAACTGTAGCTGAAAGCTTTTAACATGAATTTTTACAGTAAGTCAGTGTTAATGAGGGACACACCTCATACTTCTGTAAGGTTCCTGACCATAAGGATATTTTAATTGCTGCTTAACCAGTTTGCTACAAAGCAGAAGCCTGTCTATTTCTCAAAGAAATTCAAATGTATGATTTCAAAGTGTCTCAGGAGTACTCTTGTACATATATAGTAAGTCATTTCGGTATGCTTTGGAAATCGGGACCTTAAAATATATGGCTTGTACTACTTTAGTTTAATGGGCTGTCAACTGCCCAGGCAGATCCAGTACAAAGTCAGACATGTCTTTAATCTTCAAAGAACATAATGAAAAAAGTGAATATATTTAGTTATTAGCTAGGAGGTACAAAACAAGTGAAGAAAGAAACAGTACTTTTTTTTTCTATCTTGATTTAGATAACTGAAATTTTAGCTGTCCATGTGTCTAAAACATCTGTGTAGTTATTGAGGAATTTCCTGAACAGTAAGTGCTCATTTGTCTCTAATAAACACAGTAATATAAATTCATCATTTGCTCAGTCTCTTTAAATTCCTCACATTTAGAAAATGCATTTGTATTACCTTTGATGGTTTGTAGCATATGAAAGAAGTCGATCCCGAATTGAGTAACAGTTTTGAGTCTCTGAGAGCAGAATGATTGGGGTGTCTCTTTCTTCCTGGAGGAACCTGTCAATATGAGTTCCGTATCTGCAGATCACTTGTATTTAGTAATTGTCAGTTACTTCAAACAAATAGATTTTGTGCTTGCAATAAGAAATTTCTGATCTTTACTCTCCTGTAAATTCACAAGCTGCTCAGTAGTCTCAAAGCCCAGATCTCTGACGTTCCTAAACTTTATTACGTTCATTGGGGGTAATGATAGCTTTTAATGCACAGACATGCTCTGTCACTTGTATGTGAACAGCGATACGATAACAATGACATGGGAACTGGGACAATCCTTGCTGTTTGGTTTTCGGAAGAGAATGTGGCTACGTATCGCCAGCAGCAGTCCTCAAGATCTGTGTTGTATTAAGTGGATTATCCAGTACACTGCCTGCTTTGCTCCTCCCAGCACTAAAATTGGTACGAGTGGGGAGGAAAAGATCAGACTCCTGCAGTCCTCGCATCTTCTAGAAGCAGAGTACCTGTTAAAGCCAAAATTATTTGGGTCACTTCTTCACCTGAACTGCCTCTTTTTTTAAGAGATTCTCAAACGATTGACCTGAAGCACAGCTGCCCTGAGCACTGGTGATGTTGGTAATATGGATGATGGATGACTTCAGTTTCATGGCCAAATTGCTTATCCAGGCATGAAGAAAATAAAATGCTTATTTCTTCTCCTCCACCCTCCCCTTTCTAGCCTATTTCTGCTATTCAAACTTTAATTTACCCTTTGCATTAAATTATTCACTTGAAGCCAGTTTGTATGTTGTGTTATTTTTAAGATCTTAAAGCTTTATTTTTGCAAAATTTTAAAGGAGGAGAAATGTCACGCAGTGTTCTATTTCAGCTGGAATTCTGTATGTTGTGTATATAGCACAAATATATAGATCACTCAATTGAAAGTGTTT
The DNA here is from genome assembly GCA_013400535.1 of Scopus umbretta. Lineage (NCBI taxonomy): Eukaryota > Metazoa > Chordata > Aves > Pelecaniformes > Scopidae > Scopus > Scopus umbretta. The sequence continues at coordinate 53,007 of VZTL01005994.1, read as the reverse complement.
TTAAACAATTAATCAAGTTTTACTCAGATTAGTGACTTGGTGGAAGGGAGGGACTGATGCATGCCAGATTGTGTTGGAACCATGAGTTTTCATCCTGAAGGCTGACATTTAGCATCCAGTGCATTGTACCTTGGAAGAATCTCATGATGCTAGAGGGTTTTTTAGGCCTAAACCTCTTTGGACTAAGGGAGTAGCAATGCTCTCTGCCTTGAGGGAGGAAGTAATGCCTCTTTCAGACAGTACAAGATGTTATTTGCCATGCTATTATAATCTTGATAAACAATGTGATCCAGTTGTGTGGTGATCCTGTGGGGTCCTGGGTTGGCCGACTTCTAGGATCTCTAAAGAGTCCCTGTAGGGCTTGATTCACAGTCATGAAACAGTAGTGGGGAGTGCAGGAGGTGGGGTTGTTCTTAATATGGAATCATAGAATTATTAAGGTTGGAAAAGACCTCTGAGATGATCTAGTCCAACCATCAATAATATAAACAGTTACAGTGGGGATCCTTCTGTGGTGATATAAGCACACCATGATGAGCTACAAAAAAAACTTTTAGTAAGTGCAATAGAAGGGAAAGAAGTGAGGAGTTCTTCATGCTTGTGTGCTTTCTGTTTTGGTTTTTTTTTTTTTTTTCTTTAAAATGAGTACTTTGTGTGTTTGAGCAGAGGTCTCGGAGTTGCAGTCAAGTCACCTTCAATTTCTGGAGAAATATTAGAAGAGTTTAAGCTAGGAAGGTAATGTTGAGTTGCTGAGGTTTAAATTATGTCAAGTCAACCTAATTTGCTTCTATGCTTGGGTAATGAGCCCTGCAGACCAAAGAAGCTGTAAAGTTTAAAGTACTCATGTGATACTCTCATAAGCAGATTACAGAAACTATGTCTAGATGAGTTCAAAACTAATTAGGAAAGGCACAATCTGAGAGTATTTGTCTGTCCAACTCAAAGATACATAGGGTACGATTTTCATGGGTGTTTCTTAAGTTTGGTTCAGTACAATATTTTTCTTTAATAACTTGTGGAATAGAAAAATCACTAAGCATGCTAAATTACCAGATACTGCTATTGAAGGAAGAATGGCAGGTGCAGACAGGAATAGCTGAAGTGCAGAAGTGTTCCGAAAGGAGTATTATGTGAATTGGCAACAGTTTAAGTATAAGGTAGTTCTAGCAGAGTTTCAACTGCACAAATGCAAGTATGAATAACTAGTGAGGTAGAAGATCTGCAGGAAAGAACAGTGGGATGCAGGCTGAGCATGAGTCGTCTTGATAAATGTCTTTGTAAAATGTAAACCTCCTGACTGGAAGCAGTGAACGGGATGCCATCCATCTCTCAAGTAATCCTTGTCTGTTCAGCACTGGCAAGCCCTTTAACAGAACAGTATGTTCAGGTTTGGGCAGTGCACTTAAGCTTAATTCTGTCTATTTAAGCCACTTGCTGTTTGCTTTTCCCTCCTTTCTCTTCTTCCCGTCTTTCCTTATACCTACCAGTATGCAAAAAATCTATGGGTCTGCTTAGTCTAGAAAAAGTGAGAATTTAATGACACAAGGACATCAGAAATCCTCCCTTCCTCTTTTGAAGAACTTTGGCCTTTATACTAGGAGTAGGGGTAGTGTACATGAGCCAGGCTTTGGGAAGTCTTTTTTTTTTCTTGAAATAATATAGCAAAGCACTGCTTTAAATTATCATTGAATGCATTTGTTCAAAATCTTTAATAAAAAAACACAGGCAATGGCTTAGAGATGGGATTTTTGACACCACCCCAGCCCTGAGCTTCTGTTCCTGTTGGCTCCGTTTCCTGTAATTTAAGGTTCCTATAATTTAATGATGTCCAATTTTGAGTCTCCCTCTAGCAATTGCTGTTGAAAATCTGAGACAATGCCACTGGAATTTGGCTATTGCTGAGATGCTTGCACACTTTATACAGCTACTGAAACATGCAAGCCTGTTTAAGTGTGCTAGGTCAAACTGTGTGTGTGTATGTACAGCTTCTGGATATGCAGCTTTTCAGCAAGTCTTTGAACAACTTTACCCCCCAATCAACATGTCCTGTATTAGGTCAGACATCAAACCAATTGTAACCTGTCTACAGCTGCTCTTCATTCTGTAACTCTCTAGATCATAGAAATTCTTTAAAGCAAGTGGTCTGTATGTCTGTGGCAGTTTATATCTAATAAAGTATCTAACCTGACATCGAATGTCAGGTTTCCAGTCAGCTTTAGCACAACTCACAATGTGACAGGATTCCAGGTGTAACTTTCTTTAACCACAACAAAAAAAAACCCTAAACAACAACAAAAAAACACCCAAACAAACAACTGTGGTGGAGAAATAATGCAAAGTTGATGGCTGAGTCTTGCATTCACGTTTGGAGAATGTGTGGAGAAGTGGGATTGCTAGAAGTGGTGAAAATGAAGAAAGAACAAATGAGGGAAGATGGAGAGACAGGCTTAAAGGAGAAATTTTCCTTTTGGACTTCTTTTTGACACATCTGTTTTCTTTGCTCTTGTTTTGATATCTGTAGTTTCCCCGCTAAATTTATGTGACAGATCTGGATTAGAGAAAGGCAAATCTTACAGGAAAGTGTTTTTTAAATGTTAAGTTTAGGGCACTACAGACCAAATCCTGACTTGAAACTAGTACAACTCCATTAACATTAAAAAGGCAACACTAATTTACATAAGCTATGCATCTGACCTTTTGTTCTTGTGAAACTTTAGAATGATTTACAATTTAATATCATATATAGTTGTTTTTCAAACCAATTTCATTTTAAATGTTTCTGTGATAAAGATAACTTTGCTTTCAACTGTCATGAAAGTCCAAACTAAAGCAAAGTATAACATAATCAAAATACCTCAAAAATGCAGCTCGTTTATTAGGTAAATTCTGCCTTATCAAGTATCCTTGCATTTGCGTTGCCTCTGATCTTGCATCAAAAATTCTCCTTGTGCCTTCTCCAACACTCATTATCACTCATTAAGGGTTGAGATTTAGAAATTGGAAGTAATGGCTTTCTGTATTTGTCTAAAAAATAAATCCTGACTTGAATCTGTATTTAGAGGTGAAATGTATTTCTGGCTCTGTGAAACCGTAAAAACCTATAACCTCGAAATCGGACCACGTTGCAATCTATATGCTGGAGCTATGGGTGGTACCTTACCCACCTTTCTCTAGGGAACTTGCCTGTTCCAATGACTTGCTCCTGTCTGTGGAAGAAGAGCAGGGTCATGCAGCTGGTGTACTCCTGAGGCTGCCTTGTGGTGATACCCATATGTTCCAAGGTCCTTCCTTCAAGGGTTGCATTAGCCTTGCCGCTGTTGCTTCCTGCCAGGGTGTTGCCAAATGTTGGGGAGGTGGCTTTGCTGGTCAGTCTTGACGTCTGAAGGTGCAGGGGGACGGAGCCTGTGAGGGTGCACGTCAGCAAAGCAAGTCACCTCTGGGGTCGCTGAGGCTTTCTGTTGTCGTGCAGAGGTGAGCGTGCTGCGTTAGCTGTAAGATGCTCAAGTGGACTGTAGCGTGCGTGACACGTGGGTGTGTGGTTACAGGTTGATGAAACCCTACGATAACCTTTTTCTTAAACAAAACTTGAATTCCATTTCTATGTTTGTATTCATCCTTGCCATCTGAGACATATTTTCATATGTGTGTTTTTAGTAAAACTACTACATACCACCTTCCTGAAAATGGGTGTCCCTCTGTGAACATGATGTAGTATGTAAAACTATCGTATTTACTGAGTTGTATCTAAGTGAGACAGGACAGGATTATTTCCCCTACAAGGAGGTTGGGTAGCTTATTTCTTGCCTTGAGCACCTGTCACAAGTGTTTGAAAAAGCTTTATTTCTATATGGACCTCCGTAGGAAATGGAATTTCCCAGGCATGTGTCCTTACAACTATGTATTGTGACAGTCTGCATGCTTCCTACATGACTTTTTTGTTGATGTGATTTTTTTGAAGATGCATTTCTCTTTGCAATTTGTAGTACAGGTGAACGTTAACTAATGTTGCTTGAGTAAGGAACACGAAGGGGGAAGCATATAGCTGATGAAAGTGATGCTGAATATGTAATACTTCTAGAGCCTAAGGGTCTTTTATGTCAAAGATATAAGTGTAAAATGATATCCTATATCCCTTAAGTGACCAGAAGAGAAAGGAGGAATCAAAACTAAATGGTTTGTTTACACTGAGAATGGAGAGAAAAGGTGAGAGGTGTGAAGTAACTGTGGGCTGGACCACCTGAAGACCAAAATCCACTTCAAAGAAGGCCTGTAAGATGTCACCTATTTTTCAAGTGTCTTAGAGTAAATAAGTCTCCTAGTGGAAATACTAATCAAAAGAATGACTGAGAGCTGTTGTGACTCAGATTTAAATCAGGTGTTGCTCTTAGGTGACTTGTGGTGCCCCACCCCCCCCCC
>VZTL01005994.1:34111-48388 GCA_013400535.1 Scopus umbretta | reverse complement strand
AAAATTTAAACAGTGCAAGTTTCAGTGAGTTATTCTTTCACTTTCCCCCCTCCCCCCCCCCTCTTCAAAAGACAGATCACAGGACTTCTTTGTAACATATACCGCTAATCTGCGATCCAAACTGTCATGGTCCAGCTCCCAGCCAAGCCTTCTTGCAGTGAATAGCCAGTTTTAGGGGGAAGCTGCTGGTTTAGCATAAGCTAACTGTGCTTCTCTCATCAGAAAAGCCCCTGACCCAGAATATCGTGTTGAAACGTCACCTTCTCCATTGGTGCTTCCACATTGCTAAGCTAAGCAACAAAATGCTTGCTAAATGGAGAGCTCTTCGTTGTCACCTTCCGTAAGCAGAGATCAAATCATGGATGAGCATTTGCATAGCTGCACTTGGTTCCCTCACCTGGGATGTCAGCCCTTGGTGCTGACTCCGTGGTTTGTGCTCTTTGCTGATTAGCTGGACTGATGAAGAATAGCTTTACTTCCATTAGCATCTATCAGCCTTTTGCACGCTTGTGCCAAATAGTTTATCTTGCCTCTAGCCCTCAAGCTACCTCCTTCCTCTCAGGAGCCTGGATTAAATTTTCCGATGCCTACCCCTTCCCCTGCCCCCCCTTCCTTATCTTTCTCTGGCTGCAGCCTACCATTGAATTACAAAGTACCTATTTTAATAATAACCTTAAAAAAAAAAAAAACCACAGAAAAAAGTAACTTCCCCACAAACTAAAATATCTTTGTCTCTCTTCTGCATCTCTTTGCTCTTCGTCTAGAAAGGATTTATATCAATAATATGGAAATAGCTCTTTCCAAGGTGCACTGACCCCTCTAGTAAGTATAGCAATGCAAAAAAAAAAAAAAAAACACCCAAACTTCTGGTAACGTGCCTAGTGTTGTAATACACTATATGTGCTCCAGATGATGGTGATCTTGTTAATATTCCCATTCTGGTGGAAGGAGGGAAATGTGCTTTGATAGTTTTGTGGGTCCTGCTAAAGTGTTTTAATTATTATAATAGTGAACAGATAGGAATTCCTAATAGCACGTATTGATATGACAAGACAGGGTCTTCGACAGATTTAGCTGCTGATAGGCTATAAGCCTTCAATGGGCCACTCCAGTCTGGTTCAGTAACTTCATTGCTGGGCTCTGGTTCAGAACATCCTGCAAAAATTTATCCTCATCCTCTCCTCTTTGGGTAGCAAGTGGCAAGTATCAACGCGCAGCAGGTACCGTGAGCCCTTTGGGAGCGATACTCCTTTTTTTTTGTTCCCGCTTCTGTTAAAGGCCTGAATAGCCCTCAAGCTGAATGTATTTCAGCCCTTCTTGATGAGAGTTAATGGTGCTCGAACGGGTATTGCATGACTTCTCAGCTGAGCGCGAGGCCAGCAACAAGCTCTCCGCTTGCTTCCAAGATGAGCGTCCCTTGTCATTGCGCGAGCGGCAGACGGGTAACAGCTCGGAGCTGGCTGTAGCGGAAGAGCGAGGGTGGTCTCTTGCCTGCTTTTGGTACGTTGGTTTCAAAACCAAATTTTAGTCTTGGGTGAATGGAAAAGGAAAATTAAAGACTAATGAAGCTTAGGTAGTGAACTCTTACAGCACAAAGGCTCTCGATTTTTAGCCTCAACTTCAGAGCTTTTAGAAGCTGGGGAAAGATCAGCTTTTTGCTTCTCCTGAGCATCGCGTGTTCCACTTTGCTGTAATGGGTTGCTTTTGGCAAGATGAGAGCCAGAAAGAAGAGTGCCTTTAAACTGGTGAGGAGATAGAAAGCAAGAACTGTCATCCTGAAATGGTGAAAAAACTCATTTATAATACATAAATGTATATATATGCTTAAAGTTAATTAAAAAAAGGCCTCTTCCTTCCCTGATAAAAATGTCCCAGTCATGAAAAGCCACACCTGCAATTTCATCTTGATCTGTGATTTTAAGTCGGTGAGAAAAATTATGCATTTTGCTTGAGAGGGGAAGCGAAAAAAAAAAAACGGGCCTCTTTCAAGAGGTTCCAAGTTAGTCCCAAGGGCTGTATCTTGAATATAAATGGACATAACATTCATTTTCATTTTTTCCCTGTTCTTTGTCGATAGGTATTTCCTGCATGTTTTACGTGTTAAACTTGTCTCAAATGTCATTCAAGATATTTTCTCATTTATAACTTTTCTACAGCTCCTTCAGTAATTCCAGTCTATTGCCTTTTAGCACTTACTGCCTACTGGCAGATGCAACATACTCGGGTCACATGAGTTTGTTCAGTACAGAGATGATTTTTTTGAGTGAGAATGCTCAAGTGAATAGCTTAATTTTAACTTGAACTGCCAGCAACAGTAGAAAATAAGCTTTTCGGTGAACTAGTTTTTTTTTTTTCCTACTAAAATCTTAATTTCTAATTTAAAATGAACTCTGTGACCAAAATAATCCATCACTGTTGTTACATGGCTAAACTTGAAAAATGTATTTTCTACATTTTAGCTTTCGAGTCACATAATCTTTCTTATGTAATTAATGCAGCCAACAGAAAGCATGGTAGTATTTTATATGTAAGCTTTTTAATTAATTTACAGTGGTTAGAACCAGTGAACTCCTATAAATTTGTTCCTTCAGAGCATGGACATATGGAGCAAAATGGCTAAATGTATCTAATTTATGGAAGCAATCATATGGATGAGATACTTGGGCTCCAGTAAAGACGCAGTCTTTTTCTAGTATGGTTGATTTTTACTTTTCTCACCTGAGAAAGTCTTTAAGTGAACTGTTGATAATGTAGCTGCTGAGATGTGGTGCCACTCGGTTTTCCCTTTCAGAGATCTTCAGGGAGATGTGAACCTTGTTTGCTGTAAGGCGAGGAAACTCAAACCCTGCAAAGCTGCTGCAGCGGCAGCAAAATTCTCTTTCCTTAATTCAGAGAAACCTCCATCGAGATCTATAAAATAGGGAGGCATGAACTTGGGGTACTCCACACCTTTAGGGTTCGCTTCTTTACTTTTGTCCTTGCCTCCTAATATATATTTTTTAAAAAAGTAGAGCTGATCAACCAATGTACGTATGGATTTCATTTTAAGACTTCTAGTTCAGTTATCTCCCCAATAAATGGCAACTATGGCCATCAGCCCTTGAAGTAAACAACTGAGATATAAATGGAAGTGGTAGCATTTCGGTGTTAAAACTGCCTAATGCTTTTCAACACAGAGTATTTCAGTTGCTATTTTGCAACCAAACAGCAACTGTTTCGGTTCAAGCTGCTATGCCAGATAGGATTTCCCCTACCCTTTTTACCCTTTCTTGCTAAATAACAGACAGAACATCTTTCTGAAAACGAAGCTGGAATAAGTATGCTTTCATTTGGCTGAAAATTCTGCAGGGCTCTTGCATTATTCTGGCAGTGGTGGTTTGTAGGGAGACTTGGTGCTGGTGAGGGACCCCTTGCTCAGGGGTTTTGTTCTTCCATACCAGTTGTTTCTAGGGTGTGTGGGGGGTGGTGTTGGGGTTTGTTTTTTTTTTATTGGGGGAATTCGCATGTGAATGAGTTTCAGAAGCCTTGGAGTTGCAGTTTTTGAAACCTTAAGACTGCTATCCCGTGGTGAAGCATACAGCCCTGAAATGGAGGTTTGGGGGGAGAGGGGTGGTGTTTGTGTCTGTTCTCAGTTTTTTTTGTTGTTTGGGGTGTGTGTGTGTTTTCTGTATTGCTTTATTGTTTGGGGTTCCCCCCCCCCTCCCCCCCCCTTCCATCTGCAGTTCTGGGCAGTTTCTAGGAGTGTTTGACTAGGAATCAGTGGAGAAATGGGTGAAATAATTCAATTAGAAAGTTTTGGAAGTAGTGTGTTGCATAATGGAATAGTGATAGGCCAGAACCAAAGTGAGAGGATTGGTAGCTAAGGAAGGTTGGGTGACAGAAAGGTGGGGAAGGAGACCAGAATGAAGTGTAGGAAAAATTAACAAAAGTCTTTATTATGCCATGTAGCATAACCTTAGTGTTGTGAATGTCTGTTATCTGCCGCTAAAATGTCTGCCACCACTACCCTGCCCCAAATCCTTCTGCAAGGCTCGTGAAAGGGTTTTTAGACATTTTTAGAAAAAAGCAGGCTTATTTCTAAATAAATCAAAGGAGTTGTACTGTGTCCAGATGTGTTGAATTTATGTATGTAAACGTAAAGTACCATCTTAATGGATGTAATAAAAGCTCAATTCAGAGCAGTTTACCTTATTCTGAACCACAGACTAAATTCACCAGCTGATACGCTTTAAATTTGTTCCCTGGGCCTGCTTCTTTTCACTGATGCACTGACTACCAGAGTATTCATCCACAGAGCTTGAAATCTGTAGTAAAACGTGAACGGCACCACAATAACGCAAGCAACATAAAGCTGTGTTGTACCAGACGAACTCCCTGCTGAGTTTGGGGCAGCTCCAGAGGTCTGTCAAACAGCTTTCTCTGGCTAATCAATGAAATGGTTCTTTAAAAGCAAAGTAAAATGACACCTGTAGCTTTGATGCTAGAAAGCATGGAGGAAAGTTCTTGCACTGCCTCTTCTTCTAATACCTGCCATGCCATGTAGAAATAATATTTATGTATTTCTTTTTGACGAAAATCTGTAGAAACTGGTGGGATTCTTGGCTGCCATGTTTGACTGTGCTCCGGAGGCCAGGCATTGCTCTCGGGTGGGTCCCCAGGACGTGGCATGTGGTTTGAGCAGATGCTCCAGTGATCTGGTTGGAGGCACAGCCCACCTAACTGCGTATTCCGGAGCTGAAATGTCAACCTACGGAGGACACTGTCGTCCGAGTCTTAAATCCTTTATGAAAAAATAAAATCATTTGATAGAAACGAAGTACTTGAAAAGATGCAGAACGTATCCTGCTGCTGCACGGTAAAACATGGTTTGTAATGTCTGAGGGGGGAAAAAAAAAATCTACTAGAAGGGCTTTAGTTTCTGTCTGTTGCTGCTGTCAATTAGGATCCACTGGGGTTACACAGGAATAACAGTGCAGAGTCCAAACAAAAAAAAAAGGGAGCATATTCTTACATAATAAACATACAAATAATGCATTTCCATGAATGACGTGCTTCTGCAAGGTCAGGGTGACACTGAGCACAAGTGAAATTAGAGTATGTTCCAGAAAGCCTGGAACACTTAAGCAAAACGCTTTCTCTCTTGGTCAAACAGTGCTGATGCTACAACAGTGTCTGTAAGTCAGACATTAGTTTCTACCCCAGCTCAGCTCCTGGCAATTGCTATGATATAAGTTTGGGTAATAAGTGCCTGCCCTGATTCATCAGGCAGGTCTTTTTTGTGTGATAGTCACCTTTTGATTATTCCCAGTATTAAAAGCTATCGCCATAATAAAGGCAAGTTCTACACCCCTCAATAAATCAAAGCTGGAAGAGCTTGAAAATTTCAAATACTTCAGCAGACATAATCTCTGGAAAAGAATCCAGAGTTTCTCCCTTGTTGCAATTCTTCCTTCTACAAACTAAGTCCCATTTTGGTTTTTCAGGAGGCTCAATGAGTTTCAGCTTTGTACAATATAAGGAGTAACAAAAAGATGAGAAGCCTACCTTTTTCCTTACCTCTCCAAAAAAAAAAAAAAAAGAGAAAACTTTTAACTGCTGCTAAGATAAAGTTACATGTGTACTTCAACAGTGGAAAGTAAATAAGTTGGCTTTATCTCTTTTAAAATTGCAGGTTGTTTTGGTTTTTGGTTTTTTGTTTCCCCCCCCCAGCATCCATTTCATTTATTTTAAAGTCCTTTTTAAATAGAAACCCTGAAGAACTGCCAAGTTGGCTTCAATTGTGAGTGATGACTACAGATAACTGGGTTATGATCTTGGCTGAGAGAAACTGGAAACAGTACTAACATCTTATGAACACCTACTGTTTAGTGGCTTTTGAGATGCTCCAGCAAAAACCCAGCTATTTATTTTGAATGCGAGCAATGAATATGAAGGAAATGTGGCATAATTAAACACTTACTACAAGTGATTCTCTTAAGAATATGAAATGTAAAGCCATTAATACAAAAATAAAGAAGCCTCTGTCTTAATACTATTAACAATAGATTACTTGGGAATTAATAGAATTTTAATAGTATTTTAATAATACTTTATAATTATAGTATTTTTAAAAAATTATTAGCTATTGTAACAAAATTTTATTTTATTAGCTATTGTAACAAAATTTTATTTTATTAGCTATTGTAAGTATTTTAATAAACATCAGATAGTCAAAATGAAAGGAGAGAATGAATTCTTGGCAAATAATTGTCCATATAATTCTAATATCTTGCACTTCTTCTTACACTATTGGCATTGTAGTAGTGAACTTACTAACCTTAGACTAATGAGGAATTCTACAAACCCTTTTTATAGAGCACTGAATGTGCCTAAAAGGCCGTAGCACCACTGGACAGTGTTGTGGTTTAACCGGGCAGGCAGCTGAACACCACGCAGCCGTTTGCTCACTCCCGCCTTCCCCAGTGGGATGGGGGAGAGAACTGGGGGGGGGAAGTAAAATTCATGCATTGAGATACAGACAGTTTAACAGGACAGAAAGGGAAGGGAAAACAATAATATACAGAATAAATGATGCACAATGCAATTGCTCGCCACCCGCTGACCGATGCCCAGCCAGTCCCCAAGCAGTGGTTCTCTGCCCCTCGGCCCCCCAGTTTCTATACTGAGTGTGACGCCGTATGGTATGGAATAGCCCTGTGGCCAGGTTGGGTCAGCTGTCCTGGCTGTGCCCCCTCCCAGCTCCTTGTGCCCCTGGCAGAGCATGGGGAGCTGAAAAAGTCCTTGACTTAGTGTCAGCACTGCTCAGCAACAACTAAAACATCAGTGTGTTAGCAACATTATTCTCATCCTAAATCCAAACCACAGCACTATGCCAGCTATGAGGAAGAACATTAACTCTATCCCAGCTGAAACCAGGGCAGACTGCCAAACCTCTGCAAGGTGGAGTACAGAAGTATTTTCTAGGTCTGCCCTCAGCCATCCTAGCTGGATCTGGCAAGAGGAGGTGGGATGGTTACTGGGAAAGTGTAAAATTATGCAGCACACTTACATTGCTACTGATTTGGGACTTCATGGGTGGGTGTGATGTCTGTAATGAGGATAAAGACAATAATGGATACTCAAGCTCTGCATAGCTCTACAAGAAGAGCTGGCTAATGGTGGCTGTGCTTTTCTTGAAGAGAATTTGGAAATGTCCCTTTCTTTCAAGGTAAATTTCCAGTTTCAGGAAAAAGACAGAGGAGGCTGTGCTACAAAGAAGTTCTGGATTTTAGGAAACCTGGTCAGATACCTTAATGTGGCCAGGATGTGGTATTGTTAGAGTGATCATTTTTTCTCCTATATAGGATTAAAAGGAGGAAACATCAGTTGCAGGTCCTCCTTGTCTGTCTGGCTTTTGGATATTCTCCTGCCTCTAATTCTGCAGCATTTTATACTTAGAAGTCCAAGCTTTGATTAAATTGGCTTAACTGCAGTCTCCTAGCACACTTTCTCTACTCTTTGTTCACTAGATCAATGCACCTTAGAGAAGCTCATCCCTTCTCAGGACAATACAGACCCATCCATCCCATTGTGAGGTGCTTCCAGTCAACATGTGTGATCCCCTTCCCTACCTTGGTGAACTCTGCCGCTCAAAATGTTGCATGCTTCTTTATCTAGGTGCTCTCTGGATTTCTCCTGAGCAGTGTGACTAAGCCCTGCTTGCTCAGCCTGCCCACCACCTGCCAAAATCACCCCGTGCACTGTGGTTCATCTCCCACCTGCTCGTGCTTCCCACCATCTGCTGAATAGCAGGATCTTTTCCTTGATCCTCGCCCTCAGTTTGAAGCAGTGCGCGCATACCCACGGGTCCATGAGCTGGAGAAAGCAAATGCATAGTGTGTGTGTGTGGGGGGTTGGTGGTGGTTTTTTTAATGAAGTAAAATAAAATATCCATAATAAATGGATAGCTAAGCATTCAAGTCTACTTCTGACTCCAGGCATCTACTGTGACTAACAATTTCAAGCATATCCTGGAGCCGGTGCCTTGGAAGCTGAGTGGCTATATACAAAGTACTAGTGCCCTTTCTTTCCTTCTTCCCCCATACCAATGTGCTTTGGCAATGTGCTTTGGGATATGAGCCTTGTTATCTGTCCCGGTATATTAGATCATATCTACTTACACAGCACATTCAAGTACATCTTTCACAGAGTGGTTGGGGTTGGAGGATATCTCTGGAGATCATCCAATGCCCTGCTCAGAGCAGGGGCAGCTAGAGCAGGTTGTTCAGGGGCATATCCAGTTGCATTTTGGATCTCTCCACATATGGAGACTCTGTAACCTCTCTGGGCAATGTGCTCCAGCATTTGACCACCCCAACAATTTAAAAACAGATGAACAAACAAAAAAAACAAACAAAAAAAATAGAGGGGGGTGGGGGGCAAACAAACCAACCCAATCACTTTTCTTACTATCATTTTTGTCATGATGTTTAAGTGGAACTTAAATAATGATGTTTAAGTGGGGCTATAGTGGGTCTTTAAGTGGCCCTGTCACTGGGTCCTGCTGAGAAGAGTCTGTCTCTGTTTTCTTTGCTCACCCCCATTACGTATTTATGCACTGTGATAAGATCTTCCCCAGGCCAGACAGTCCCAGTTCTCTCAGCCTCGTCTCCTATGCCAGATGCTCTAAGCCTTTAATTGTCTTAATGGCCCATCTTGTTGGTCCCTCTCCAGTACATCTATGTCTCTTGTACTGGGATGCCCAGCACTGGTGCCGGTGCTCCAGACGTGCCTCCCCAGTGCTGAGTAGAGGGCAGTTCAGCCAATATTCAGTCGCCCTCACTGTCCATTTATGAAGTATTGACTAGATCATTTTGTCTATGAGGATGTTTTGGAGGCTTTTGAGCAAACTGACCTGGATTAGGGCACCTGTCTCTGAATTTGGGCGGCCGAGGAGTGGAGAAACATACAGTCCTGCTGCAGCTCTGGTAGAAAAGTAGAGAAAGCAGTGATGAGGGGGATGCTCTGTTTGGGCTCAAGCTGTTGGACCTTAGGGATAAATAAATCTGTGCATTGGGTCTATGAAAGACAGTCATACTATTGAGTATTTTATTTCCCTAATGTTCCATAGGAATCCAATAAAAATGGAAAATATAAAACTTTGTTTAAACTTTTTTAATCATCTAGAAAGCATGAATTGAGTATCCCATGGTTTATGACTACATTAGATACCATTATAAGGCGTTACCTGCAGCATCAAATGCAGCCATCTTTAAGTATTGCATCTTTAAGTAAAAGCAGTACTTAAAGTATCTCTGGAACGATAAAGGTATATAACATCTAAGAAAATGAATAGTAATCAGCGCATCACCTATGGACCAATGTCTGTGTTTGGTAGTTGCTGACCTTTTATTTGGAATATGTAGAAGTACTGAACTGTGTTAGTTTTTAGTCTTTTCATAAAACTATGTAGTCTGTGCTGAATTCCCACAATTAACTGTCATCTCCAGAGTGTAACTAAATTACTTAATTGGGCTAAATGAGACATTTGTTTATCCAGGTGCCCAATTTACTCTTCCCCCCACACGCATGTTCTGTCCTCTTTTATTTCAAAAGTGAATACTTCTGTCTTGTCAGTTTTTGGAAAGATGTACAAAACTGAACGCAACCATTCAGTCCAGTATTGTGTTGAACTCAGGTTCTGTTACTAGATACATAACTTATTTAAATAAGACTCTTCATACACTTGGATTCCTACTTCCATAAACCCTCTGTTTAGAACTACTTTAAAATGCTGTTAGTGCATTTTTTACTTTTATAATTGAGGTGGTAAGTAAACTTGTTAGTGGTATAGATAGCTAACCTACTCATTTGTGGGACTAAGAAAGAAACAAACCTATAAACGCAATTATTTTACAGAGTGACTGGGTATACAATCTGGAATCTTAGCAGAGTAAGGGTTTCTGCGGCATACAGCTCAAAACTGATCCTTTCGTTTCCCTTTTTGTGTGTGTGAAGCAGGTGGAAGGTGAATTTATTTCTTTATTTTTAATTAGAGAATAGGCTAAAACTACCTTTGCGACTAATTTTGTATTCAGCAAATATACTAGATGGGATACAATCAAATTTGCCTCTCAGAACCAAATGATGGCTTTTGGGTACCGAGGTATCTGCGTTGTCTTTAATGCTCTGAAGCATTTAAATATTTCTCATTCTTCATAGACTTAATAATTCTCTTTTGATGGGTATCTCTAATATATGTGCAGCGTTTTTACTTAGCCCCACTAAGTTAAAACTGTTAAAGCTTATTCTTCTTCCCAATTTCTGTGTTTCAATTTGAATAATCCTTATTTTGTATACAATCAATATTCAATATTTCATGTGCATCGAAGTGCTATGTTACTTAGATCAGAAAATCCTGTATTTTGTTTACTTGCAGTTTATGGTTATGTTTTATAAATCTAAAATCCAATCCCTTCATAAAATGAAAAATTTCTCAAGAAACAAATTCTACTTGGTTTCCCAGGTTTGTGAGTAAACCAAACTGCAAGTGACCAAAGCTTTTGCATGAGAGGGTCTCTCTCCTCTCTTTGTCTCTTGTTTGCCGTGTGTCGTGCTTGGTGACATTCTAGGCCAAGGTCAGGGAAGAAAGCCTGAACTGAAACGAGGTGGACTTGCTCCACAGGCAGTCTGCTCTGCCCTGGCCCTGCACAGCCTTCCCCCTGTGACAAGCATGGCCATGAGGTCTTGTTCCCAAGTGTCCCTGTGAAAGTGTAAGATGAAGGCTCCTTTTAGCCATTGTTTGTGGAAATGTAATATAAATCAACACCACTGCAATGAAGGAACTGCCCAGTGCCTAAACGTATACTTGCTTCATCTTATACCATCTTCTCTTTTTCGCTTGTACGCTAAGAATATGGAATGTTTTACTCTTTATCGATAAAATATATTTCCCTGGCTAGGTTTCCAACAAACTATTTTTTTCTTAAGTACTGCATAAAGCTTTTGGTTTAGTTAGGTAAGCCTTTGTTGTTTTGGATATTTATCTTCTTGCTGAAGAACTTAAACATGGAATTAGCTGAAGGAAGAAAAATATTACCTCTGTTGTCTCCTCTACTTATTCCTTCTTTCATCCTGTTACATGCTGCATAGTGTTATCATAATGCACCCTGCATATGACTTTTCTCTTACATGTAGAAGTCTTACTTCAGCCTGATGGATTCATCATTGATACAGAAAAGGTCAGAGAGTTGCAGCAGACAATATATTATTTTTTCAAGAGTATGCATTGAGGAAGTTTTTCTAAGTACATTGTCATTTGTTTCCTTACTGGAGCCCTTAAAATACCAGCAAAATGCAACCTGCTTGCTGTAGGAGCCTGTGGAAAGCCTGAAACAATTGTCGCGTGAAATACCTCTAAATTGTTTCTGCCTTTCTCGATGTCTTTACTCTGTAGCCTAGTGGTGGTGTTTAACTATCAAGATGGTATGACAGTATTAATTTTAAAGAGAAAGCATTTGAATTCTTTCAGTTACAGACATGGTCAAATACAAGTCATGGAACAATGGGCTATGTTTTTGGTTTATAACCTCTGATAAATTGTCCTGGAGAAAAATTAACTCGCTGGTCCTATGAGGGCTGACTCTCTTTAAGCTACACACCATAGTTATTCTTGGCATGCCATGAAGGTTGCCTGTGAGTCCTAAGAAACCAGGGAAACAACTTTGATGTTAGCACCAATATCACTTCAATGTGCGTTTCATTTCTCTTCCTTGAATACGTATGTTATGGTCATAAAAGACATGTTTATTTCTACAGACAGCAAGGTACAATTGGTTAAGCATCCCTTTTCGTTATAGAAATGGGACAGATCTCATTAATTTCCTAATGTGAAAAAAACCCCACAAACCTAACCAAACAGTCAAAACTAAATCATGAAATATTGATATGGCTTGACTCTAGTGTGAAACAAGACTTCAGCATTTTTCTTTCCATTTGTGACACTGTCATATGTGGCTGGTAGAACAGACAATAAATGTACACCATTAAAAAAAGAAAAAAAACCCCAAAGTTGTGCAAAAAAGTTAGCTGAGATTCTCCTTTCCTCATGCAGTCTGCCTCCCCCCAGAAGGAGAGCAGTGACTCTCCCCATGGTTCGCTCTCCACTCTGCCGATCTCACTGATCGGAGGAGATGAGCCAAATATGGTTTGGGAATTTCCAGCAGCATACTCCTTCATGATTTGATTCTTGCCATGTTTCATAGGCTGACCAAACTACATGGTTTCTAAATCAGTGTAATGAATGTTTGTATTGCTCTTCTGCCTACTCTTTGGCTGCTTCTTGAAATTAGCTTAATATTGTACAAATGCATTGTTTAATTCTTGTATTGTTCTTACTCATCTGTGTCTGTGGAATCACTGCAACTTCTCAGGGAAACTGAGCAATTAGATTGATTGTATCCATGATGGTAGTTTCTGAAAATACTTTCTTCCTGATTGATTGATTTAATTGCAAGTGATTAGAGTTAGGATGTCCATTTAACATGTGACAAGACAGTTTATAGCTCAATCACTTTCTAAACCACATCTTAATTAGGAAGTGACTATTTCTGTCAGCAGTGTTGTTTTTAATTAAAAACAACTTCATATGTTTGTATTTTTTACAGGTATTATGAATTCTGGTATGCAAGGAATAGTGGGGCAAAATAGAAAGAAATATAATATAGTTGTTAGGCTTTTTTCTACCGAATTCAGATTCACAGTGCTAATGTGGAATCATATAAGTTTTTAGTGAAGAAGGTGAAGGAAGGGTGGGGTTTGTGTTGGCTTGGGTGTTTTGTTTGGTGGTTGTTTTGTGGTTTTTTTTTTTTAACCTGCAGGTGTGTGATCTTGCTTCTCAGTTTTATCCAACTTTATTCTTTAAGTAATAAAGCAAATTTTCTGTAAGCGTACTTATTTAATGGCAATTTATGTAAGGATAAGCACTTGCACCTGAATGTAGTTACATTCAGGTTAGAAGGAAGGCATTTAACAGACCACAGCAGCAGTGCAGGGCAGGAATTCGTCTTTAGAGAGGTGATGGGGAGTGCAAATCTGGGCTCTGTTCCAGTGTCCTTCCCCTTCTGTACCTGTACCCGCTGGCAAACTACATGTGAGTGGCTGAGCCCATTAGAAGTGCCCCATCCTTAAGACTTGTTGAGGGGAGGAAGGTAAAATGGAAGGTGTATTGGAAAGGATTGCAGGAGAGAAGGGTGCCAGAACTGGCCCTAAAGGTGAGTTTGTGATAGAGGGGATTGCTGCTGGAAGTGTAGTTTTGTTACTTGTACAAGAAGAAAGTAATTTATGGTCAAATCTAGGCTATGAAATAATAGCCACTAATTTACTAGAGACTAGTTATACGAGCTAATGTTATGAAGGTTTAGATGGAATAGGTGGAATTACATTTAATCCTACCAATTTTTAATCCAAGTAGGATTTTGTAGGGGATCCATCCTCGTTCTGGATTTAGGATTGTGGGTATTTGGGAGAATTGCTGCGGTATCATCTTGTTGAGATTTAGGGTGTCCTTATTGAAAGGGTGTCTTCAACATTCCAATATTCTTTATATTTCAGTATTATTTTACTATTAGCTTACAGTCCTTACTCCTTTAAAAAAAAAAAAAAAATCTGCCCCATAACTTTTTTCCTTAATTTTAAGATGACTAGCATGTGTTGTCTTCCCTAAGGCAAAGTAAGTGTACAAAGAAGATAAGAGGCTTTAGTTTTACATCTAGAAAAATCAGGAAACAAAAATCCCTCCCAGTGGGGGAGCAAGGTATAAAGCTGACCTCATCTAATTTACCTTAAGGTAAGATTGAAGGCTTTTTTTGTTAGGTGTCTCTTTTTCCTTCACAATGTACTCTTTCTACCTTTCCTTGATTTATCTTACATCTTCGTTATCCTGAGGTGAAAACAGCGAATTTATCTTCTACTGAAGACAACTCTTCAAAAAGAGTCTGCATCACTAAGGCCAAGCCCAGAAGCAACTGGAGGCAATTAGGAACACTTTCTTTAAAACTCGCACCCAACCTACACATGCTTAACTTGGGAGATCAGAGAGAAATATAGCTAGAGGACAGCGGTACTAATAGCTACCAGATCTAACAAACCATAAAGGTGTGCACCGGAGAACTGTGGCAATATTGACTGTGTGTTCATTAAGGACATGAGTGCCAGATGATGAAAGCATTGCTCTGCTGGGAGACATTTTACTACTTAAAATGGCAGATAAAGTTACTCTCTGCTTTCTTCTGTTGGTTA
>VZTL01005994.1:10419-32077 GCA_013400535.1 Scopus umbretta | reverse complement strand
GGGGTCCCCCTCACCTGAACAGAGGTGGAAAAAGCCATCAGTTGTATTTCCTATGTGGCTAACCAGCCATTAAGGGGTATCAGAGGAGTAAAAAGGTGTGTGTTAAAGCACCATAACCCTGGGCCAGAACCAAACGTGACAGCCTAGCTCAAGTCAAAGGTGATATGCAGCTGTTTGTCTTCAGCAGCACTGCATATGAACAGCCTGGGAAAGAGCTGAAAGATTTTAAAGAGGGTCATTCTAGTCATGTTTTAAGCTAGTCATTCTTTTCCTTCAGGTTTCCTAATACAGAAGCCAACAGACTAAGAATAAGTGAGTCGGTTCTTACAGTCATTCCTCATACACGTGCGCTTATAAAACCACCTAACTTGTCTACCTTGGGTCTTTTTACATCAGTAGTTGGTTTTGCTTGTTCATGCTTATGTTTTTTTTTCTTTTTTCTCCTGTCTCTGTTGGGGCCTGTTTTTCATCTTGTCTGCCTACTTCTCCTATATGTAAAGCCACACCTTCTATTAATGCTCAGACCAGCAATGGTGTGTTTTGGGTTTGTCTTTTTTTAAGGGAAAACACCTAAGAAGCAAAGGCATAGGAGAGTAAAAGCTGTACGGTGGAAGGGTGCAGAGCCACCACTAATCTATGCTGTGCATGCTGTGTGCTTGAGCAAGCTGGGGAGATTGGTGAAAAGCAGAATGAAGATGAGGCAAAAACCCACTTGCTTGTTAATGGTGTAATTAAGTGCTATTTATCCTTTTTACAATATTTACATTGGCAGTGTTTCATTAGGGATTTATGGCCATCTGTCTTACAGATTTATTGTATACGTTGTGGATTTTGCAATTTAAAACTGCTTTGTAACTCGAACAAATCCCTCTGCTGCCTATATCCTAACACCTGACTTTTCTGAGGATAAGCAAAGTTTTATGAATCTGCTTACAGCACTTCACAAAATGCTGCCTGAGCTGATGATGTCACATCCGTGGACCGTAAACTGAGCCAGCGATGTGGTTAACACTCAAAATGTCATTCTGGCGTGGCTATTTTAGCACTACGGACATGGCCAACAGTCTTCAACTGTTATGGAGTCTGACATTTTTAATGCATATTCTTCTCTTTGTTTAACACTTTTTTTTTTTTAATTGGCCTTCTTTCAACTTAGTTCTCACTTTAAAACTTTTTTTCCCTCCCCCCAAATACGCACCTTTTCTTAAATTATGTTAGATGTGCTTGAGCTTCTTGTAGCATCTTCCTTAAGGTATAAGATGCAGAAAATGAATACTTTCCTGCTGCCTTTCCTATTGCTCAGTTCTGTCTGCTGATGCGGAATGCTACGAGAATGAAATCCTGCTCTAGCCACAAGTAACTTTCCCCATGTGTAGCCTGCGCAAAAGAGTGAGGGTCAGTCTTGTCCAATGAGGGTAAATCAACTGTACCCCCCAACACAAGAAAACAATAGAGGCAATTAAACCAATGTGGAGATGTTCTCGTAAAATGAAGTCCAGCAAAAAAAATTAATTCACTGAAGCTTCTGAAATGAGGAGAAAAACCTTTTGTTGTAGAAACATCAACAAAATTCGGAGGCATCCATGACTCCAGGGCCTTGTGCTGACTGCCTGCAGCTGGCTGCTCCCTTGGGATTAGGCACAGGACCCTGGTTTGAAGGACAGCCTTCCCCCACCCCTCTGTCCCTTAAAGTGTTTGCCTATTTCTTTGCAAGTGGCTTCACAATTTAGACACTTTCTTGTTCCTGAGTCTTTTTTGCAGGTACAGGAGAGGAAAATTCTGTTGTGTGTGTGGTTTGGGTTTTTTTTAACTATCTGTAATAATAATATGTATTTACTTGAGATGATACTTGAAAAATGGTACGGATCAACAGTGTGGATTAACAGAGATTAATCATGAAGGGAATAACTCTTGCATTAAAGATCTGTGTTGTGAGACCAAAAAAACCATGCAAATTGAGGAAAGCAGCAAATTGGACCCATTTGTGTTGTGAAGTCCTGATTCATGCTATCTTTGATGTACAGAAGTGATTCCATTGTGGGAATGTTGTGCCTGTGCTCACTCTAAAACTTGATTACACTGTTAACTTGCCTTCATGTAAGTGAATTTCTAACTCTCTTTTCCTGGTTCTAGTTGGACTACTATTTATTCAAAAGCATGTGAGAGTCAAGTTTTAGCCCCTTTCACCCAAACTTCAAAGTGCTTAGTGTCGTTTCAGCTGAGCTCTTACTTCCTCCCTTAAATGACCAACACCACCTAATTTTTTATTTTTTTTTTTTAATTCTTGGCAATGATGAGAAAGACTCTATTCCGTAAATACCTTGCTTGTACGTAAAACTTGGCCTCTCACACCACTGTCACTACAACCCCTTTCCTTATAGATCAAAGGTCTGGGGACCTGCTGAGGTGCCATGCTGCTTCTGCAATGTCTGGCAGGGCTGGGTTAGGCAGGAGTGGGCTGGTGTACCCCGGGACAGCTGGGGAGAGGGCAAAGGCAAGAGATCCTTCTCGTGCCGCCATCTCGGCACGCCCCATGCGCCAGCCCTTTGCTTGGACAGCTGACCGGGGCTCTCGCTGCTCGTGGTGATGAGGCCAAGAGTGAATCAAAACATGATGGTTGGACTAGATGATCTCAGAGGTCTTCTCCAATCGTAACGATTCTATGATTCTATATGACTGCTGCTTTAGAAAAATGCCTTAAGTCAGAAAATGAGGTCTGCAAAATTAAAATCTCTCTCTCTCTCTTTTCTCCTTGCCTTTTGAAAAAAACCCACAAACAAGAACAAACGTTGGGGTATTCAGTTGGCATTACCCTGGATATAGTCTTCTCTGGCCGTACCCTCTCTCTGTGGTCTGTCCCTGCCTTCTGTAAAGAAACCTGTCACCGTTCCCCCGCCTTTGGGTGTTTCTCAGCCTAAGACTCATGTTACCTTTACCTAGTGTGGGCAAATGTACTAACCCAGAGCCTGACCAAGGGATGGTTGTATTGGTGAGGTCGGCATGGGCTACCCTTTCATGTATGACTGCTGTGCTGTGTAGCGCTTGCGCTCGGCAATGCTGATTCTTCGGGCTTTGTATTTTCCTTTCAGCTTGCATCAAGCATATGTTGCTTCTCTGTACACAGGCTTCTCAAAGAATTTCTCAGCTGCCGTTCTATCGTCCCTGAGTCCAAATTACAGCTGTCAATTATACATGAAAGGTAGGTGAGATCAAAGTCTTCCCTTAGTCCTGCTACTTGTGCATCTGCTTTACCCGTAGAACTGCAAAACCAAACTTCTCTCTCAAAATGCTCCTCTTCAGCCTAACCTGGTATATTTTATCAAAATTATGATCTTGGTAGCTTCCTACTGTTGTACAATGGATAATGAAGAACATTTATGTGCTTGTAAATGCCGAAAGAATTTAAAGCATGTGAAAAGGACATTTTACAAAGAGTAATTTCATGATTCCCTTCAATGTTTGACAAGGATTTTGCCTAGAGTCAGAAACATTAATGAATCGGATCATTTCAGAGTAAGATAGTAAAAAAGGGGAAGATTTTTTTTTTTTTTTTAAAGGGCTATAATTGAAAAATCGAGTAATGGTCAAAGGTGAAATTCTGACCCCATTTATGTGAATGTTACTGCATCCTCCCTCATACTTGCGATACACAGCCTGTTGTTGAATGTATTGTATACATCCACTCCTGAGGAAAATAATGGAGAAAATCCATGGAACACATCTAAGCTTTTTTTTTTTTTTCCAAACTAATGGTCCCCACGTATAACAATCTTAAGAATTTTAAAATACTCTCACTAAAATATGATGAGTTTAAATAAGCTTATTATGTGCATTTCAGCTTCAACGTCAATCTGATGAAACCTAAATATCTACTTAAAATTAGAGACTCTGGTTGTTGAAATGCTCCACTTTATCAATACATAGTTCCCTTAAAAAGATGATAAACAGTACCAAATTACTGTTCCAGTGTTGGAGCAACTCAGCTTGATGAAGTCCTTGCAAGGAAACGTGTATGATGTACCACTGTGCTGACACATTTTAAGGATTTGAACATTAGTAGTTTAATAAGTAATGTGAGCTGCTTTGGTCTTCAGCTAAAGCTTCTTTGTACAGGGATTTCTCCCACGTAGTGATTTTGGTTCCCTATGGATTTTGTCATTAAGCACGACAATTTACTTCATGTCAGCAAGCACTCTAATAAAGGGAACTTTTGGTGCTTTAGTCTGCTGGTTGGTTGAGCTGTTGGGGGTAGAGTCAGGAGAGAAGAAAATGTACACAAAATACTTTATTTATCTGTTAAACTGAAAACTGTTCAGCTGGCTGTTTGTTCTGAAGGTTTTGGAGAGCACATGCAGAACAGTAAATCTCATTTATAGGGTACATCAAGGAAAAGGGTCCACTCTGCTGGCATTACTGCTGTACTTAGGGCATGTCGTGTATATCTGTCACCAAGTTGCAATTAATTCTGAATCATCGTCAGTCATTCTGTCATTTCACAGACATTGAAATCTCTTAACAATTACAAGCTATTTGAGGCCTAGCTTTCTTCATTTGGTGTGATTCAAAGAGGCTGCTCCAATATCATCGACATCTTTATGTTGTCTTTCAAATAAGCTGGTCCATATCAAAGTGCTTTAAAAAAACCCCATGACCAACACTACACGCACACATCCCGCCCCAGGCTAATTATTTCACTGGGCGAGGTTTAATGTGATACTGGCTATAGAAATGGCACCTTTTTACACATCATGGTTCATTTTGGAAATGCTTTTAATTTTGTTGTTTGTGCTAATCTAGAGAAGAAAGAAGCTTTATGTAGCACCATTCTAAAGCCAAGGCATATCTGTTCTTGTTTCATAGATCTGTAAAGTGTAATCGTACATCTGAAGTGTTTTCAAGAAGAATGTAATGCACCTCAGCATATGTTTATTAAAAATGTACTTTCCAAATTTAATTCTATACTCTAATTAGACTCCTTAAGGAAATAGGATGATAGTCTGACTTTGGTTGAGCCTGTCTGAGTTCAGAGCATCTCCATTCACTACTTTGATGTTGCTCTCCGTTTATGCCAACGCGGAGGTGGCCGTAGCTTGGCTTTCAGCAGTTTGGCTCAATAAAGGTGGGAAGAATGAAATCGAAGCTGTGATGTTTTAAAGCATCTCCATGTGTTGGTCTTCTGCACTTAGTGAGAGAAAAGCAAACAAGCACCTGGGAGTAGTGAAATCAGTTTGTGTTGTTTTTTTTTCCTAGCATGGACCTTGGATTCAGCAGGGGAAGCCAGTGGGGTGCATGCTCTGAGCAGCAGATACTTACCCTGGCACCTCAGTCCCTTCATCCCTGCCCTCTTATGAAGCAACATGACAGCAACAGTGGTTTTGCCTTGCACAAAATCAACCTTACAGTCTGTAGCCAAATCACCACTCTAATACAAATTGTGAGTATGCTTTGTAGGAGTTGTGCCATCACTAGTATGATTGGCCTCACACAGGGTATTCGTATCAGTGACTGTGGAAAAGTGGGTCTTTAGGTGTTCCTGTCTGCTGACGCTTTTCAAGATGATGTTGTTATGCACTGAGGAAATCAAACTTTTTCATTAAAAGCAAGAGACACCAGTTGTTATTTTTATCAGGGTAGCCATTACTCAAGCTAGTAGGGTACGTGCTTGAACTTTAAAGGACTAACTCTAGCTTGATTAGGTGGACCGTAGACTTCATTTTTCACATCTAAGATGAGCATGATGACCACCAGGCAGTTGGTTTTCTTAGATGACTCTTACTTTCTTCTCTGCTCTTTGTTTTAATTCTTTTTCCCTCAAAAAACGATCAAGCTTAGTTTGCAGCTCAGTGGCTAGGACAGATTTCTGGGATGAAGCTGGATGAGGTGTTCTGTGTTCCAGTTAAGTGCTCTAATTTTTACAGATTTTACTTATTTGGAGGTAAAAGAAAATGGGCTTTTTCTCCCCCTTTCCCTGTTTGAGTCAGAAATGGTCTTCTCATCTAAACTGGTTCATACATTCCTTCAGGCAATCCAATTTTTATGGAAAAAAACTTTCATCAGAAAATCCCTCACTTGTTGTGTTCCCTGGAGACCCGTATCTACTGGATTTTAGTTTCTTTGCCTTTGACGCATTGGCACAAAAAAGACTCTAATAAGAAGCAGAAGGAAGCCCACCATTCATCTTTCTCTACTGCTCTCCAATTTGTAAATGAGCAAAGTTTGGTTATATACTTACATGTGGTAATTATTCTGTAATGATTAAAATACATGGTTCCAGCAGTGAATCCCTTCCTGTTGATTATTAGAAGACTATAAATGCTAGTGATAACTATTCATCCATTTTGGGATTCTAAATCTTTGTCCTCCAAATCAATTGTTTGATTTTTTTTAATTTTTTTTTAATTTTTTTTTTTTCTTCCTTCTCTGGATTTCTTTCTGGTTTGAGACTCAGCAGGAAACTTAATAGTCATATTCAGTGTTTTTTATATTCTAATATTTTAATGTTCCAATATGGCTAGGAGAAACATTTAAAAAAATGAAATTGTAAGTTCTAGGAAACATAACTGTAGAATCATCCATAGTTTACTGACAGGATTTAGTGTGAACAACTTACACCTCATTCCTTTAACAAAAAAGTTTTAGTACCATCTTGTGAATTTAATTATACTATTACTTCCCTGGTTTTTTTGATTGTTTTTTAAAGAACGGGAAATCCTGAAAAGCAAAACCCACTAGAGGATTTGTTTGGTGCCTGTGAGTGGGGAAAGGAGGAAGAGGATGGTTGGTGGAGCGTTAATGATCCCTTGCTGCCAGATTAGTGTCTAGGGGTATAATAACTGCTAGGAAAATGCAAAGCTGTTTGAGGTGATTTCCACTTATCCCAGTCCCTTGGGCAATCTTATGGTTGATAACTGTATGTTTTGGAGGGGCTTGTTTGTTTAGATTTCACTGCTTATATTTTCTGTAACATGGGTTATACGTCTGCGCTGCAGTTCGGCAGCTCTCGGAAAGGCTTCTACCATGTACCGCGTGTTTCGGAATAGACCCTGTGCCCGTGCTTGGTCGGTAGCCACTGTAATACTAGTCCAGTGATGAAATTCTGCAGGTTTTTCTTTGACTAAGTGGAAGATTATTGAATTGCAAATTGTAAAGCAAAAACAATTTTTTTTGTTGTTGTTGTATTCATCATTGCTCACCTGGTTCTACCTCTCTGCACAAGATGGCAAACTAATCTTAAATTTAACTTCATGCCTTAGTTTTCAAATCTATTGCAGTAACAAAATAACTTGGAAAACTTGGATTTCCATGCATTTGTAAAGAAACAACACTTTCTGAGTAATGAAAATCTTGAGTCTCACAGATAAACTGTAAATACCTGAAGTGTGTGTCAAGGTGTGTGTCAAGGTGTGTGTCAATTCTTTCAGGGTGACATTGACAACACTGGCACAAACTGCAGCACATCTTAAATTAACTTATTTTTCATTTTCCCAAGTTTACAATGCACGTGAAATGCTGATACGGTTCAGAGAGTTGCTCGTACGGTGCAGTGGAAGCAGGTTTAGCATCCCAGCGTACGGGATGGGGATGGTGGGAGGGACCTTCACCCTCTGCTTCCACAAGCCTGGGTTGAAGATAAGGCGGCATGGTTTAAATTCGAATTACAGAGCAAGAGCAACCCTCCGGCTGCACGGAGAACAGGGCCTGACTCTCACCCACTTCTGTGCCTTTCAGACTTGTGTGTCCATCCTGACTGTGCTGGCCTATTACCGTGTTGTTCGCTTTGAACGTGAGGAGGTGGGGGGTGACACGGGTCCTGGCTGGTCTCGGGTGCCGTTCTGCAGCAGGCAGTTACGGCTGATGCTAAAAACCTGCCGCCTGCCCCAACGCTGGGACAACTCGGAGTCTGTGTAACTAAGTGAACCATACTAATTAATCCCCACTGTCTGCACATACAAGGCAATAAGATCTGGAAAACATTAACACGGAAAAACCTCCATCAACCCAGGCTTATAAATTTAGAAACAAAGCAAGTCATTACAGCATGTATTTTACTAATAAATCATGTCTGAAACAGTATGCTGTGCAAATGAGCAACTTAACCAGGACATGGGCAAGACTGACGTTGTTTCTGTAGGAAGATTTACACGTTTTTAAATTACAAGTTTGAAGTTGACTGGGGGGAAAGAAAAGAAATGAAAAAAATGATATAATGCTGGTCTAAAAATAACACTTACAGTAACATGGAGGGAGAGTTTATCTACTCCTAAACATCATTACTTCATCCAACTTGGATATTCCTTCTTTCTTTCCCCTTGTGATATCTTACATGTGATAATTGTGTTAGTGATGGAGTAAGAAATTTAACAGCAGCTATAAAAGGAATAACTGAGCCTCTGCCTGTTCTTCTATTTCATTACTTTCCTGACAAGCTCTTCGAACTCCTATAGAAATCACACCAATTTCTAGTAATAATGTTTCTTTTGCCGCAGTCTAGTGTTTCATCCCACACTCCTACTCTGAGTCATTCTAGCACCTGACTGATGTGAGCGTGAACAAAACTTTACCCTTCCCCTCTCTCGTGCTATTTCTGTATAGGGACCTGCTGCTCTTCTTCTTGCTCTTTCTCTACCAACGTTAACATTGGTGTATTGCACAGCCCTCCAACCAGAAGACTAGTGATTTTGGTTTTTTTCTTTCCACTAGTCTTTGGTCTGCCAGTAGAGTAGTCCAGAGAAATGCCAAGCTGTATGCAATTGCTTGATGTTGTCTCTATCCATTAAAGGCTTCTACCCATGTGCTTGTCAGTTGTCCTCTTTCTTCTTTGCATGTCACCCGTGCTCCTTCTGTCATTTCTCTTCCTACCTAACCTTTGCATGCCCAGCAGAGTTTTACCACACCTAATGAGACAAATGTAATTGAAGTGTTTGAGAGACCTCAGTGTCTTTTTTTACTCTGGTATAGTAAAATGAAGGCAAGGAACAATAGTTTGTGTTATATATAGATGCGTATATCATCCTGTAATTACATTCTAGTGAACGTGATCCTTGTATTAGCAAATAAGGTCTATATTTGAAACAGAGGCATGCAATTTTAGAGTGTACTCGTGTACAAACTACTGCTTAGGATAGATTCGCTGCAAAATTGTTCCCGTGTATGTGTAACTGATCATCAAACACAAATGAAATGTTCCAACACTCACACACAATGCTCTAGGAGTTCATCTATCCTCTTTTAACAGTGTTACCCTTTAACTAGCTTTTTAATCTATTCTCTCAGGAAGAAATGTGTTCTGCACGAAACCTGGCAGGCTTAAAAGAATTGCAGAGAATGTAGAACAACAGCTAAGCTAGTCTGGTTCACACCAGACATGACCTGCTGGTGTGGATTTATCTGCCACCTTAAGCAGGCACTCGGGAGAGGAATGGAACACAGAATACAGTTTTCTAATATGATTTTATTTTTAGTCAAGGGAGAGACAGAGGAAATACCTGCAAATCTTACATTTCAGCTACTATTTCAACTCTTCTTTTCATATCTGACGTATTTCTCAATTATGAACTCACATCAGAACTTGTCAAAATATCCTTTATTGTATTTCTGAAGTTCTTAAGTAAAATCCTTTGCCAACAGCAGGAAATATTCTATATTAGTAATGGTTTGGAAAAAATGGACTTTCACAGAAATTCAGGCTAGATAATTAGTCAGTTAAAGTCAGTGTCACTACATGGATTTGTGCTATCTGCAAACCCGAGCTCCTACTCCTCTTTGAAGGAAGGGGGGTTGAATTGTGTGTGGGGGGCAAGCCAGCACCTAGCTGTGTGTCATCTCACTTGATCACACCTCATTCAGGGAGCTGCCTGCTGTCTCCTGGATGTGGTGATGGTGATGCCATCAAATCAGCACACCTAACAAGAAGTAGTCTTCCCAGAACACCTTAACTTTCAACATTCCCTGCAAGAAGTATTTTAAATCAGATCTTCACTGCAATTAAACAGATAACTTCCATTAATTACACGGTAAGTTGTTTGCTGGTCAGGTTAGTGGCAGTTGACAGCTGGCACTTGGTAATTGGGAAGAATAGAGGTTGGTCGAATATCAAAAATGAGGGAAGTTGAGACGACCCTGCTCTTCAAAATGCGCCAGTCACTTGGCACACCTATTTCTTCTTACTGTGATCCACTTCTGGTTCCCTGTTGCTTTTCGGGTTTTGAGCAGTAACGTACTTACTGGATAGTCACTGAAATGACTTGTGAATAAAGTAGAGGCACGTGACTGTTCATGAAGTTATATAAAACCAATTTGTTTTCTAAAACAGCAGCAGCAGTCAAAAACTAAACTGGCCAATATCAAAGTAATTTATGATGGTGTATAGCTGAATGTGCATGCAAACACACAGACCCCTATATGTATGTACTGGCAGAAGTCAAAGACTGCTTATGAAGAATTACTGTTTATTGGCTAAAATATTCAATAACTGTTCTGTTGTCAGGCTAAAAAATACCAACGTGGCAAATCCATTATTAATGATGTGAAGTCTTTCTCCTCTGTTCTGTTTCTACAAGTATTTCCTGTTACGAACTAGAAGATCCTTCTTTGCCATTTATATGACATTGGGCTGGTTTTTATTCACTTACGTTAGTGTCTGTGTATAAAGGAGTTACAGGAGCCTAATAATTCCATTATTTCTGTCTCCTCACAACTACAGCTAAGTAACGTGCACAAAATTCAATCAAATGTATTTCTGACAATTGCTTAGGCTTTGTTTTTTCAGTAAGACATAAATGATGTAGAACTGGCCAAACTCAAACCTTGTCTAGGTTTAGTCCAACGAGTTTATTGTATGTTTTATAAAGTTCCTTCAGTGTCTTTTGCTTTTTGTTTTTCAAGCCTTAGTCCTAAACAGTCTCCTCCCATGAGACAAAGTTGTTGATGTCTCTTTAAGCAACTGCAGACTTTCCAAAACTGTTTCTTGATACTGTCAGGGTAATCAGAATTGTATAAATTGTACGTACCTTTCAAAGAGCTCTGTAACTTGAGCTCTTTGATAAAGCTGTGTGATGCTTGGGGCGGGGAGGGAAATTTACGGGGTACCAGACATTGCACAGTATTTAAATTTCCTTAGTTGTATATTCAGTGATTGCAAGCATATGGCACATCTGCAATATTTTATTAACTCTCCAGAAACAAGAGAATGTGGTTTTTGAAAAAAGAACAAAAAAGTATTATAGTAGAAAAGACTATAATAAGACCCACATACCAGGAAGCAAAATTACTAAGTGAAGTATTTTCAGAAAAGAACACTTACCCCAAAAAATCTGTTACTGTACTGAGGCATCCTACGCACTTCTATTACTGCTAGTGTGTTCAGAAAGACCTGCTACACTGTGGGATTTAGTACTTCTTACCTATCTTTTGAGTAAAGCAATAACAGATTGATACCATGCCTAACAAAACAGAAAATATGAATGAGATTCTTAGTACCAGAACAAATGAGAAAAATCACTTTAGCAATGTTATTTTTACCAGTTGCTTCCAAAACACTGTGTTATAAATTAGGTCATGGAGGCTTTAATACATCATGGAAGATATCTGGGAACTAGACACAAATACTTCTGAGAGGCATTAGACACGAACACAGGTGCTTCCAAACAACAGCCACACATTAACTCTACCTTTTAATTTTAAAATGTTATTTTAATTATCTCAATCTATTTTCCATAAGCAGTAGAGCAGCTCATGCAATCCACCAAGTTCTTAGAAGATACCCAAGGTGCCTGTTGTTTCAGAAGTAGGAAGAAATCAATAATGGAGATCTGTAGGTCTGCTTCTACCTTACTCAGGGGAAAGAAGTGTTTATGAATGGGAAGCTGGAAGGAAATGTGGACTGAACAGAACAGTAAGGGTTTGTAAATCTTGGAAAATGGAGAACTGAAAGCAGTAGAGAATTAGAGAAAAATAACAAACCTCAATCATTCAACAAGAACCTAACCCAACAAACAAAAAAACACCCCCCAGAATTTTGTAGGTACAGCTTTTTAAGAGGATATTGCAAGGGGAATGTTACGTAATGAAGCTTTCAAATTAATTGATGCAGAGAGAAAACTATGCTTGGCAGAAGAAAACACTAAAAAACATGGTAAAAGACAAATATGGCAGTATCAGTAAGTTTTTGAGCAGGAGCAGCCTACTCTGGAGCTCATGGAGCCTCTTACCTGGAGAGCTGCAAGATCATTTGGATAAATATTCATTTGGTGTTGCCTGTAAATGCAAATAAGCTCCACTGCATCTGTCTTTCAAACCTACTTTTCAATAATGTTATGGAAAAGTTGCCTAGAAATTTGAACACAGGTCTCTGCATCATTGTAGGACAGGCGAGAAAGCCACAGTCTCTCACTTAATTAACAGTTCGGTAAAAGGCACTAACTTTGAAGTAAATAGTTTAGAAAACAAAGGAGCTTCCTTCAAAAAATTAATGTCTATCTGTTTAAAACATGCTTTTTGTCTAAGCTGGCTCCTTGGATGAAACTCCACAGGGCAAAACCACAAGCCTGATGTCCCTGGAAAAGTGATGCTCTGGGCAGCCCCTCTACCCTACTTTTAAGCTGATATTTTTAGCAAAGCAAAAAAGAACAAACAGCCTCCAAACAAAGCCGTTCTTCTAACTCTTAAATTTTGGCTGTATAATTGAGTACAAGTTGGCGGGGGGTGAGGGGAAGCCTCAGGTACTTGACTGTGGAATGCTTGCTCCCCTGGAAGATATCATTCTTCTGATCCCTTTGTAAATATAAATGGTTAGAACTAAATAAAGCTGTCAACATCTGAGAATAGACAGCAGAACGGTAAAGTTACACAGCTGAAACATGCTCTGTATACCAGAGTACACATTCATTTTTGTAGAGATGGGAATGCTACTGGTCTTTCTAGTCTCCTATTGATGCTGTAAATATAAGGAGAAGCAGGAGGAGGTGGATGATGCAGTTATTTACCATCGATGCCAAAATGGTGAGCAGCTAAAAGCAAAAAGCATGTAAAGGTATATCCTACTTGTTCAAGGGAGGTGGAATCCCAGAACTTCTGCGATGAGGGTGCATTAGAAGGTAAATGGAGGAAACAAATTATTTCCCAACATGTTGTTCTTTGCAGGTAGACATAACTTAGTTGAACACTTGTAGAAATACAAATGTCTTGAACCCCATCTTCCTATGCCTAAGAAGGACTGAATAGCCATTAAGACTATGACTTCAGGTGGTTTTGCTAAGCACAGAGCAACTAGGGTGATGTTAGGGGACAGCATAAACCATTTTAAAAGACAAAAGCTATCTTCTTAGGAGCATGTCATTCCTGTGACTATTGGGTTTTCTTAGGCATCACTGAAATTTAAAGATGCCCATAAGATTATAATATGAAATAAGAATTTTTTTTTTCCTAAGGCTTACAGTTTGCTATAGTGCTAATACAGAAACAAACAAAAATAATCAGCTGGTCACGTACACAGAAGTCTGAGTTGAACCGTGCATCTTCTCTTTGTTCTGTTTTGCTGGATCTGTTGTATGCTCAGTACAGCAGCTGTACAGCAGTGCAACATGATGAATGTTGTCCTGGAGAGTCCAAGACACCAAGACTTCGAGGTAGGTGCATGCTGCAGAGCAGTCTATGTCATCGTACATTGATCATTTTGAGCAAGGACTTTACTTATGCATTTTGTGATTCCTTTCCATCATTCACATGTGGTTGCCCTTCCTGAAAAGGAGAGCCGGTGCATGTCCAGGATGTGGTCTGACAAGGAGCTGAGCAATGGCCAGCACACGTGCTGGGGCTTGGGAGCGCTCTGCAGCATAGATATCTATCCCTATTGGCTATACAGCATGCTCTGAAGTTAGTAAGATAACTTCTTCTGATTTTTATGAAATTATGTTGCTCTTTCATCTATTGCAAACTACCTCTGGAAGGAAACAAAAGCTTATCAGTACGTATTCTAAATGTAAGGTTGCATCAGAAGACTATTAAACTAAAGACACTGCTAGTCCTTTAGGTGTGTGTATATGTAAAAGTATGTGGAAAAAAGCAGCAATAGTTGAAACTGTGTACACAAACAAAAGGACTGCTGGGGGATTTGTGTGCTTCCAGAAGGAAAAGAAGAGCTGGAGTGTGGTATTTAAATACACTTTTTAGAGTGCACATTTGAGCTTGCAAGTAAAATGGGAACAGATGTACCAATTAGATCAAGGCTATTTATCTATAAACTTAGCTGTTTCCAGATGATAGCAAGCATTAGTTGGATAACAGGGATGGGTAAAATGGGTGTCAATGCCTACCCTTCAGTTTACATTAGATTATTTCAAGAACCACTCTTGCAGAGAGCGCTGAGTGCTAGGACAGGGATGATGGGTCTGGGCGGGTGTGGAAGCCGCAGGAGGAGCAGACCCTGGAGAAGGGCCTGCTATCGGCAGCCGTGTCAGTCGGTCTGTGAGTCCTGAGCACCCCACGTGCCTCATGTGCCGCTTTTCTGGACGCCCAGGTGGGAGGCAGCAAGGAAATCCTAATGGTTCTCAGGAAAGAGAGTCATCCCCATGGGCTCCAACAGGGGACAGAGAGGGTCCCCCAGACCTGCAGGCGTTGGCAGCAAGCAGGGCTTGGCGCTGGCACCCTCATGCTCCTCTGCATCCGAGGGACAGGCCTGAGCGGGCTGCTTGGGTATGAGCATCTGGACACCTAGCTTCCAGCCAGGGCAGGTGGGGACTTGCCCCCTGGTACTCGGGGGGTGTGTGGGTATGAGCGTCAGGGTCAACGAGTGACATCAGTTTTGTTCTAAAACAAAAATCCCCTTCCCCTCCTATAAAGTCTTTCCTGGGGATTTGCTGCTTTATTACAGGTGTTGCCACATTGTCCTACACTCTCAAACTTAGGGAAATGAAATGCATTGAGTGACACCCCCCCCCTTTTTTTTTTTTAAAAACTGCATGATATTTTAAAACTACACCCAGTGATGAAATCCAAAATATTTAGCTGTTAAATGTATTGACTTTCATAAATGACCTATCAAAATGAGATATTGAAAACTAATTATCCAATTTTATGTTTGGAATAGCTACATGATTTTGCAAATATTACTGTCTCTCATAGTCTGCAGCTTGGAAAAAAGATGAATATTCAGCTTGCCATTTATTCTGAGAAGGTAAGCACCCCTCTGCTTCCTTTTTTTTGGATACACTGTTTGAAATTCTGGCAAATTCTGGCACCAACAGAGTCAATTAAAAATTACTGCTGGCTTCAAGGATTTGCCTGAGATGTGTTTCCTCTTCTGTTTGTTGGCCGGTCACAGATATGTTCATAATTATCCAAGTAGGTGTAAGAAAAATCTCTGCACAACTGAACTTAATGATGGATTCCCCCCCCCCCCGCCTCTTTTCTCTAAAGCTTTATTTTGACATATGGTATTACTTTCTGTATTGGCACTCAGGCTCCTTGCACAAATGGAAATGAAGACCTAAACAGTGACCAGCATTTTTAGAAAGATAAGTGAAAAGCATTTTGTTTTTCTGCTCTTTAGGTACCTAGCATATGTTACAGCTTATTTATATGAAATATTTGGAAAAGAAAGCAAATGGTTTTTTTTTTTTTTTTAACCCCCCCCCCGTCCTTCCCGTGTATCCTAGGGAAACTTTTTAGTAAGTTTTTAAAAAGATCATAAGCAACTTTTTTTCCTATCTCTTCTGGACTTCAACACTCTGGATGGGATTTAAAAAAATAGAAAAATACCCCAAATGTCAAGAAATATTAGTCTTTCACATACAAACACATTTACAAATAGCTCTGCTTTCTTTTGGGCTCTTGCAAACCTGGGGTGACTGAACGAATTCAGGCATGGGTTACTTAAGCATTTGCAGTTTGACTTATTTGCAGTGTTCAATGCATGACCAAGTTTTTGAGCATTGCTTATAAAGCATTGAAGGTATTGGGAAATATGGTACTTAATACTGGACACAATGTTTGGTTTGTAGTACTAAGCATTCCCAGAAACAATTTCACTATCTAATAAACCTAACATTACGTGCTCACTTATCTAGATGGGGCTTTGTCATGAAAGATTCGATGTAATTGCCAAGTACTAGTATTCTTACCTGAACCCTTTTAAAGTTGGCTAATCACTGATTCGAAGAGGGTGAGGATGTGTTTTTGCATCACCTCTCCATGGCAACCCACCTAACCCAACAGGAAGGTGATTAAAAGAGCTCATCTCCAAAGCATCTGCTGTAAGGATCTGCCTCAAGACTTTTTACTATTGTAATGTGAATGCAGGTACCTAAGATTACTTCCTCCTGTTTACTTGTTAGTCAGTTACCTAAATGTGATCTCATTAAAACCACATAAACAAACTATACTAAAAAGTCACAGATGAGTTCTAGGCACAGATTTAAATCTCGGATACGGATTTTGTTAAAACTTCAGGAGTTCTCGGGTAAGGAAAGGGATGTCTTAGAGTTGAAATATAAACTTACAGTCTTTCTTCTTTGACCCCTTCTGGTTGATTCAAAGTTACTCTTTCTCTGTCTCTCAGGTTAAGAGGTTGTGTGTTAAACTTGCTGAT
The DNA here is from genome assembly GCA_013400535.1 of Scopus umbretta. NCBI lineage: Eukaryota > Metazoa > Chordata > Aves > Pelecaniformes > Scopidae > Scopus > Scopus umbretta. Next base: position 15,492 of record VZTL01005994.1, on the reverse strand, counting down.
AACTGATTATTATCTTTGCAAACATGAAGAACTTGTGGAATTTGTAATTCTCCAAGTGGAATATGCTGAAGCTTTTGCGGGACGTTTTGAAGGAGGAATGTGCTCTATGCTAGTGTATAAAAAGGTAATCCAACATTTCATAAGAATTCCGGTTTCTTCAGGTTTTAAATTCTGTTAATTGGATAATCTAGCTCTGAGTTTTTTCAAACATGTTTGTTGAAGGATTTTGTCATTGGGCATTGCTGCTGTCGCCTTTTATTGCTTTTACGTTGTGTATTAAGCGCAGGATATCTCATACAAAATTTACTATGGTAGATCAGTTTGAATTGAATTTGTTTCTTTCGGGTCACAGAAAATTTGCGAAATTTAGTATTTTAGTAAGTGACTGTTGTTATCAAAGTTCTGTGGCCTTGCTGAAATGATATTTAGGTCCAGATCTTTTCTAATGCTGTAGCAAAGGCCATCTGCTCAGAAGTGATGTTATTCAGTGAGAAGAAAAGTTGACAGCAAAGTTTATATTGAAAAGGCTATGCAGAGAAACACTAAACTCCAGTTCCTTCTGGTAATTATCCCTGCTAATGAAATGCTTACATGCTTTCTGGTGTGTTGGTCTTGGCATTATTATGAGGAACCTTTAAGTCCTCCTGACGTGAGCGCGAGTTGAAAGCACTCCACACGAGAGCTGTTTTGGAAGTCTTCCACCAAGCTGTCAGAAAACCTTCATTAAATGTTTGTGAAGCTGGGTCCTCTTCATAATTTTTTTTTTTTTTTTTTGAAATATGCCATGCTGAATGTAGGTGTGACTTTCACCAAGTTTTTTGATGTGCTGTGAATATAATTAATAGATGCTTTTTGCAATATACAATTTTGCAGTACACAAAAATTAGTAAATTGAAGGGAGACTAGCACAGATGCAATGGGATTATGGAAAGTGAATCTCCCTCTCCCAAGTACCATGGGTGAGAGAAATAAGGATGAGATGGAGAGATACTTTTTCTCTGTTACCAAGATATATGGATCTGGGAGATGGATTAAAACTCTGAGATTTTAATCAAGGGCCGTAGTTCAGGCTTTGACTTCAGACTGTGTTGCGTGTGTTTCAGCCATTGGAAAAGTAATTGCGGAGGGGGTGTGTGTCCAGTCTGCCCTCTGCGTTGCGGTAGCTGTGTACTCAGTGCTGTTAGGCTTGGAAGTAAGAGGGGGGGGATATTTTTCCTAAATTATTGCTTTGTTGCTTTCTAAACCTTTTACTAAAATTACCAATTTAAATTTAAAATTACTGTTATTATTTCTTTCAGAGTAATTGGTAAATACGTATGTTGCGGGGTGCATGCATGCGTAATCTATCTATATATATCTCTCTGGTGATCTATGTACTCTTATCAATCCTATTTAGAGAATCGAATGTAGGTTTGCCTAGCGTAATGGGATTCTTAAGGATCTATCTAAACCCCTTAGCTCACAGTCCTGTGTTACACAAATGTTTGCTCGTATTATTTTTGCTGCCGACGTGGCTATGGCCTGCTTTCACTGTGGGAGACGTATAGATGATGCAAATCGGCAGCCTGCTGTAGGTTGCGTTTGCCTGTGGGTCTGTGTTGCTGGGTATTTCTGTAGTATACCAAAGCAGATGGAGTCCTGAAAAAGGAAGCGAGACTTCAGCTTCAGAAAGTGCTCCCAAGTGAGCTGGGATAGTCTGAGAAACAAACAAACAAAAAATACAGGTAGATTTCCAGATGAGAAAAGAATAGGGCTGATGATGTTGATAATGATAGACAAAAACCTCAGTGCCCACCCCACCCCCCAACACACTCCAACCAATAAAACAGAAATGCCCCCAGAACCTGCCTTCAGAAAATAACCAAGATAACTCTAGGTGCCTAAATCCATAATTGTGAGAGAGATCTCCACAGTTTTGCGTATGCATTTATGTACTTCCAGGTGGAATTTAGAAGTGGGCAGGATAAAACCTGGATCTCCCTCGGGGACTCAAGCTGATGACCATGTTTAATGTGTGGCTATCACAGATTGATAACTCGGTTTCTTACGCAGTTGTGTTGCGGGGTGGTAGCAGGGACCTGACCTATTTGGGACAGCACAGCACAGGAGGTAAAGGACTTTGATCAGAAGGGGAGTCCTGGCCTCAAACTGAGAGGGTTTAAATGTGCATCTCCTAGGGGAGTACCAATAACCATCAGTCCATAGGGTAAAGAAGGGATTCTCCTCTCTTTACTACTGAGTAGAAGAGAATGAAAGCTTAATAAGGCCAGATAGAAAGAATGGAAGAGCAAATATGATTATGGCTTCGTAGCCGGGGTGCTTACAAGACTGAGTCAGTAGCTCTGGTCCCTCTTACTTGAATTTCTTTTGTGTTTTATCATTAAGCAACCACTAGAATAAAAAAGACTTTGCTTTTTTTTTTTTTAAAAAAAAAAAAAGGGAGTTTCACATACTTGCCTTTGGTTGATCACCAGAGTAAGATTTTTTTTTTTCATCTATATATTGGTTCATTCTAGTGAGATGTCAGTCATATTTTTATTCTGTTGCATGCAGGAGACTTGATTTTATGTATGGCTTATGTGTTCTCGGAAAGAGCAATTACTTTTTTTCCTTCAGAGTATTTTCAAATAGAATCTCTTATTCTAACTTGTAAAAGTATATCATGTGTGTGTATATATATCTATATGAGATACAGTGGTTACCATGCAAATCGAGCAAAGATGCTTCTTTTGGTTTTTTTGAAAGCCATATATCTTGGCTCTGAGATTATTCTTATCCTCTACCTTTTTTTTAACTTTTTTTGAAACTAAGTATCGCATTATAAAAGATAGGTAAAAATATACAAAAAGATTTTTTTCTTGTTTGTGATAAATGTTTAAGAGATGCTAAATATATTAAATACAGAGGGAGAGGCAAAAAAAAAAAAAGCATGAGAATGGGAAAGAGGTTTGATTTCAGCTTGATTTTTGGAATCTCAAATGTATAATTCTTGCCCCCGCCCCCCTTCCCCTCCCTCCGAGGTCCATCCATTTTTTTCTCAGTGCCCCAGTGGCATCCCTTTCAAAGCCTGTGATCCACTTTTACTACCTGTTACAGGTCCCAATTTTAACCTCTGAAATGTGATGGGCTTAGAAATTTTCAGTGGCCAAATTACTAAGTGGAAAATGTCAATTTAGGGCAATTTGATTGGACATATAGCCTTCATCAATAAAATTTCTCTGGCTGCTGTAGGATTATGTATTATAAAATTTGCTGACAAAAAGAGGAAACTAAGAGAAACTGTCAATATGAATTGGGTGGACTTCCCCCTCCCGCCCCACTTGTCAGACTTTATTTATAGAGTCCCCTCACACTCATGACTTAATTCCGAAAAGAGTTAGCATAGTGTGCGGTGACAGATGACTGTGGTGGCGGTGCCTGCCTTGCTGTTGCCGTTCTGTTTGTAAGCCAAAAGCAGAAAAACTCTGCAATTCAGTACCCGAGAGCACGCAAACGGCTAGAAACTCGGTCTAAAAGCGTGTCTTTCGGCTCACCATTGAAGAAAACAAGTCAACAGGAATCGTGCTAATTTAAACAACTTTCAAAGGTGTTGCATTCGGTATGATTCCACACTGCACGGAGCTCTTGCTTTGCGAAGAAGAAGGTCCTGTAAAATGATGAACAACTGTATCCTACTTGGCGGGGGGGGGGAGAAGCTGGCATTCTGAAAAATGAAGTTCTAAAGAATGTAAGATTTGGTTGGTTGAAGTAAAACAAACAAACAAACCCCCCAAATGTTACTTTTCTCAGCACTCCTGGGGTGCAGGTGCATGATCTGCTCCTGTTGCACCTGCTACAGATTTTTCCTGGCTATTACTGTTCATGGAGCAGAGGTGTTGTCCTTCTTTTAACGGAAGCATCCCCTGTTACCTTCAGGTAACTTTCGAGTGACGTGCTACAGAACGGGCACTTGCTAAGGTGTTGCACTAGAATGTATGGGGCAGACTGGGGAAAAGAGAGGGTGTTACTTGTTTTCTTTCAGATTTTCATGTCACTGAGTGGAGACCCATTTATGTCCACCTCTTGCTTTGAAATCACTTTTAACCAGACCAACTTTAAAGCCAAACAAAAGTATTAATTTACAAAATGTATTTCTAAATAGTTATGAAGTATTCTGGGGGGAGGGGGGAATGACTGATCTGAATCTAAGATTAAACTTGAATTGTCTTTTCTTCCTCTGTATTCAGATGACTTGCTGCAGTCATTTTTCATCCTCACCTCTTAGGAGTTGTACTTTCCAGCATTTCTTCAGATAAGGCCTTTTTCTTGATGAAATATGAAAGCTTTTCTAACAAATCTTGTTCTTTAAAGTCTCCTTGAAGCATTTATCCCATATTCTTTGTTTTTCCCTAATTCTGATTTAAGTTAATAAAGCTTAGGAACTACTCTTGCTTGAACATCTTATGATGTCCAGGTTCTCAGTTATAAGAGCTGCAGTTCTCAGGATTGCAGTATCTAGAGCATACGTATGCTGCTGCCAACGGAAGCTTTATTCCTCAAAAGTTGACCCAACTCTCCTTGCAGTGCCATTAAGGAGGGATCTTTACAAGTCAGCTGAGCTGCAGGATGCCAGTGGTTAGACAGTTGAAGCCCTCCAGCACAATACTTTTAGCACAGGACATTTTCTGTTCTTGTGGCTAAAGCAGATTTACATGTTTGCCTTAGTGAGGTGCAACTCTGAACTTGGCTTAAAATGGTTAAGGACTACTAGAATACAATTTTGTCTGATGCCAATTATTTTTGGGTGCTATGAACAATTACAGTTTTTGAACTAAGTAAGTCTATGAAAAGAGCCTATCTCTTTGTGCAATAAGATACTGATGAATACCGATTTTTTTTTAAAAAAAAAGCCCTAAATACACTCCAAACAGTACATTTGTAGGTATATTACTGTTTTTGTAAGTTATACTAATTATAACAAAAAATATCAACTGTTTTATCTGTGGTGGTAAGGATTTGGAGGGTGAAAAAGTATTCTCTTACAAGCTTTGTTTTTCTGTGCTGGTACATGTGTGAAGAATCTTTTTTTTTTTT
>VZTL01005994.1:0-10356 GCA_013400535.1 Scopus umbretta | reverse complement strand
AAAAACCCAAAAAAAAACCCCTAGTAGTAAAACCAAAGACTGTAGTCAGCTGCTGAACTTCACCATGGAAATTATTTTTTGTTGTTGATGAAAACAAGTTTGTTGCTGTTGTGTTAGAAGCACATGTTCATTTTAAACTTGTAAATAGAAGTCATTGTCTCTAACATTACTCTGGAAAAACAGAAAGAAAGGACTTGGGTAAAAAGAAGGTGCATCAGTCAAGACAGCATAATCCTGAAACCCATTGCTCATCTTCTGCCTGAGTCTGCAGGCTCCTAAACTCCTGGAGCAGCCCTCTTCCTTTTAAAGTCTCTCCAGGCATCGTGTCTGCTTGAGTTATAATCCCCCTCAAAGATATGTTTCCACCTAAGCCTCTTAAGGATCGCTGGGTCTGGAAGGGGCTCTCCGAGCACAGCCATGGCACGCCGGCGAGATCAAACCCAATCCCCACGTGCGGTGGTGGCTTTGGCTTCCCACTAAAAAGGAGCCGGGTTGAGTAGTGGTTTTCCTTTTGTATAATACTCCAGTGGCGAGAGTGCTCATCCAGGCGCTGGAGTGGGTACGTAAGACTTTCCTCTGCCTGGAGGGCCTAACCGCTGGCTTAGAAGCTTTTCTGGGGATTTCCTTGTACGCTTGCAATTGAAGCTGTGCTTAACTTAACCCTTCCACTAGACAGAGCTTGGAGGTGCTTATTCAGGACTGGGGATTACTTTCTAGGAGACCAAGTCGGTTGCTGAGATGCTGAAAAAGCTTAGTCATAGGAGATCGAACCAAATTGCTCTGTAGTAACGGAGTGATAAGATACATTCAAATAGGTTGCCAGTGGAACATTTGGTATGATTGTTTATTTCTCATAGCATGCTTGATACGCTCATTAAAAATAAGAGATCCTTCTGGACAGATCAGTTCTGTGCTCCGATTGGCTGTGCTTCTTCACACGAATTATAAATAGAAGTCAAATATTCTATAACAGAGTATGTTCATTTTGTGGTTTGCTGGATTGCAGGAAGGTTGTTTTTCTGTTTGCAGGAATTTGTTAGCTCATTCAAAAATAAAGCTGCTGGTAACGTAGCTATAATTTTATTTCAAAATAAAAGATTCTAAGCATATTATTTAAGTGATGAACATATATCCATTTCAAGCCTCTTACAGATTTTACTTGAGGAAGCCTGGCATAAATACAAAAGCACCAGGAGGACTGAATTAGTAAACTCCTTCACCCAAACTTTTTAAAAGAGCCCAAAGAAACTGGGAGACGTAGTCAGTTTTACGGCATTGCTAACACTAGAACCTCACAAACAGGAGCTGATGTAACACCGACTACCAGTTTTATATAAAATAATACGTGAGGTGGTTTTGCAGAACTTAAGACTTCTTTTGTACATGTGCAAGTAACTAATTAATGAAAACCACTGGCATTGCAAGTGCTGGGAAAAGACAGGGAAACCAGCCTAGCCCTAACTGACCCAGTCCAACCAATGCTGAACTACATCGCTAGAACGCAGTATTTAACAACTTCTTTTCTTTACACTCTTTGTAATAAATGAACACTGTAGAGTAGCTAATGGCAGCAATTCTGTATGCAAAGCTGTATTTTTGGTAGAAATAAGTTCTGTGGATACTTGCTTATATGTTTGTAAGATGCTGCAAAGAATGCAATCAAAATGCTAATATAGTTCCTTCCTAGTAATAGAATAAATATCTCTGAAAACATAAAACCAGAAAGGTTAGGCATATGAAACATATGTATTCCTGCTTGGTAGTCAGTATGTTTTAGCAGAGACGTAGGCAGGAAGATAGGGAAAATGATTAGACTTATGGAAGGTGAAAGAAATAAGGTGAAAGAGTCTTTCTTCTTCCAAAAGTATAAACAAATGACTGTGTCAGGGGCTGTAAAATAATAACAGAGAGGGTGTTTTGCAAGTAATGCTTTGTGCATTTTGCAAATGGGTGAACGGGCATTTTTGCGGAAACAGAATGCTGAAATAGGTGGGAGCTGCTTTCCTGGCTGAGGCATCTTTGGCGTGGAACCAGAGAATTTGGGCTGTTGGAGTATTTGGCTCGGAGCAGGGTTTTACAGCCACACTGCTGTTGTGGATGTTGCGCTGAGGGACCAGAAATGTGCCTGCAGAGGACAGAGGCAGAAAAGAATAGCGGCTCCCTGGCCCTCGCTCCCCATCTCTGCCCACAAACACGTGCGTACACATCCACGCTGCCCAGATACAGCACATGGAGAAAGCTTTTAACCGTCTGATACCTTACAATCTGTGTTCAAAGCGTGTTTTTTTTTGTCTGAAATAACTAGATTTGAAAATATCTCGTGTTGGGTGCTGTTACCGCCAGTGATGGGGACTGGAAATGCATGTGTTTGCTCGCTCTCTTCTCTCTGTCTCAGTTTTTGTGCTGCCAGAGGTTTACATAGCCCAGGGGTGCTGCCATGTGTGACTGATGACAGTCACACCCGTTTCCTCCAAAATCTTCCTGCTCCTGATACATTATGCCTATAAATAAGCATGCAGACACATACATGTATATGTACATACAGCGACTGCCATACATGCCAGTTCCTTTCCTACTAAATACCTGTAAAATCAGTTGTGTTTGGATTGGGGGTCACGGGCCTTGGGATCAAAGTCTGTTTTAATGGAGAACATAGTGAACCCACAGGCTTGAATCACCCTGTGACCAGCCACGCTACCTAAAGGTGAACGTGATCGTCTGTGTGGTTCTGGCCGATGCCAGCCGGTGCTCTCCCAAATAACACCTGGGGTCATGTGGTGGCCATTGGGGCTCAAGTGCCGTTCTTGGCGAAATGTAGAGAGTGTCTCCCCTTCCCTCAGGGGAGAAGAAGTCTTTAGGCTTTTGAATGCGAGTCAGGTTGAGACAGTTGGACTTGGGGTGCAGGAGAAGATTTCTTGTGTTTACCAGTGTAGATGTAATGGGGGTGATAGAAAGAGCCAAAGGGGAGAAGAATAGAAAGATCTAGAGAAGGGTTTGGCAGGTTAATGAGGTGGAGTATAAATGAACGAACCCTAAAAAGTAGCAGAACTAGAAACCTGACTTGGTATTTTCTAGAGAGATGTTTTAAGAAGCATAGACAACCGCTACTGGAATAATACTCTGCCTTAACACGTGACTATCCAGATGGCTTGGCTTTACTTCTGAAAAAGGCAGAGATTTCACCTCTGCCGCTGACCTCTGTATCTGCAAGAAAAAAAGCAAAACAACAAACATACATACATATGTAATGTAGAACAGAAATAATAAAGTGACAGTCTTAAATGAAGATCTCAAAGATTCATAACTCCTCATCTCTAACAAGGTTTTTGGGTCCGTGTTCCCTGAATCTGACTCGATATGAAGCAACATTGCAAAATAAATCCTGCTATCCTATTTTTTCCAATAGTAACTCCAGAAAAATAAGAGACAATATTAAGAATAGAATTATGAATGCTTCTCAGTGTCTTAGTTACAATGCATGCACATATGTATATGCTATATGTTTGTGGAAGAACACTTTTCATGGGAGGCAGAACACCATGAAATCTCAACTGTTTTTCCGCTCCGTTTTGTATTCCCTGCTGTTTGGCACCCACTCATATGTTAGCTTGCCAAAAGAGTGGCTTGACAATTAGGTATGTTAGCACAATTATGCATTTTATAAACTAGGCAAAATAAAGCCCTCAGTGGTGTGATGAATAATCTTTTCTCTTGGAGCTTTTTTAAAAATTATTTTTTAAACAATATCCCTATTGTAACTTCATTGGTATGATACTGCAGTACATAAGCATTATCAAATGGGAATGGTATCTCATGCTTCAGACAATAAACCACCCGTTCTGTCCTAAAGAGGTTGTTATAGTTGTTCATCACCGCAGTACCTGAGGACTTTGAACTGTGTCTAACATCTGTCACTATTTGGTCTCTTTATTTTCCCAGAGAGTGTGTGCAGCGAAGTATCTTTACAATTGGTCTGTGTCTCCTTGCTTATATTTGTTAGAGAAAACATAGCCAAAGAGGAGTCTTTGTGGAGAATGGTCTTCTCATATGCTGAGGGAGTTTATCCCATGGAGTTGGCCCCCAGTCTTCCCGGAATTATATCTCTGCCAAAGGATAAACCTTGTTTTTATTGTGAAGAAAATCATAGTGCTGGAGTATGTTAACTGTTTATCACAGTTTGCGTTCTGCTGCTTTGGGTAATTTTTGTACTGGGACCTGTGTCCATTCTATACCTGGTGGCAGAAATCGTAGACGTTGAATTTCATTTTGGCTTCTGTCTGTAGCCAGTGTAGGTCAATAAGGACGACATATGGAGAGTTTGTGTATTTTTATTTCCTGAGCAGGTATGTTTTAATGTTTGGTACTAGTTAAAACCTAACTGGTGCGCATCTCGGTTTGCTGCGTTGACTGTGGGTGCTGGAGATGCTGAATGACTGCAGACTGAACTATGGTACCAAGTACCTTCTCTAACTTTCTGTTCAGTTTTACGTCATTCCCCCTCTTGATTTGTTTTTCTTGTGTTTATTTTCCTAGCTACAGTCGCTTTCACTGTCATTGCCTTTAAATCCTCATCTTTTTTTAGTTCCTGCCTTGTCTTCACGTTATCTTGCTGATTTCTTGTAAGGAGGAGATTAGTAAGGCATTACGGTGCAAGGTTTCTCCTGGGCTACTTCAGTGCTAGAGAACCTGCTTTGCTAGTCTTGGGCTCTGGGAGATGTTTTCTTCAATACCTGCTTCTTCCAGAAGTTAAGAACTCCCTGAATGGCTTATCAGCCACGGTGAAGGATCACCCTGTTAGCCTTAGTACAAAATGCTGAGCAGTTTAAGGCGGTTCCCATGTCTTGATTTTGAAAATCACCAAGGAAACAAAGTGCCAGGTTGTTTGTCAGCCGCAAAACGAACTGTAACACAAGCAGCTTAAGGTAAATGTAACATATTGCAAACTATATAGAAAAAGTATACGGAAGCAAAGAAAACTGTCCATCAGGCTGTGTGGAGGTGGTTTGTCTTTTGTCAGAGGCTAAGCCTGTCCTGAAGCCTGAGCAACAGAAGTCACCAGGTTACAACTGCATAAAACAAACCACTCCTTAGCCTTTGGAAATTATTTGGATTCTTTTTCATTCCCTGTCTCTTCCTTTCTCTCTCCTTCCCCCCATCCCTTATTCCTTGTTGTGATCTGCTCACAGGCTGCCGAGCAAAACTGTGGGCTTTCCATCCTTGGAAGCCTTCAAGACCAGATGTGACTGGGCATGGCCTGAGCAACCTGCTCTGACCAGGCCTTCCTTGGTTTTCGGCAAGCTGCCCCATGGGTCCCTCTCAGACTGAATGATTTTGGGATTTGACCTAAGCGGCTGCTACGTGAGACAAGACGCAGTGGTCAAATGGTCAGTTCAGAGCCATAACGGGTTGGACTTCCCCTCTCTTTGAGGGCCACCATTGTGTCGTACACCTCTTCCTTCCCACCCACATCATTAATGGTTCTTTTATAAAAGATGTATCATTTTGGAAAGGGATTTTTTTTTGCTGTTTTACTCCCTGTTCTTATTTTGTATTTCACATATTCACGGAATGAGTGATCTGTAGCAATTGAGGATATTATATTTTATTTACCACATCAGAGTCATCTGTCATGCATTTTGCACATCTATTTAACATATTTTCCTACTTTTTGTTTTCCTGTTTATTCTGAATTCTAATGGGGAGCAAACTTAAAGCCAAGAAACCTGAAATTATCTGGGTGAAATCTTTATGCTTGCATAGCATGCCTTTACATGCAGTGTTGCTTGGACTCACATTGCCTTACATTTTGCATGCTTATTAATAATTAATTCAAAATTCTTTTAGTTTTCTAGCTTTTGCTCAAAACAGGCTTTGCACAACTGCCTTAAAGAAACAGAAATTGCTAATGGAAATGAAGTAAAAATTAGTTTTGTACTTAAACTCCTTGGTCTTGAAGTAGACAGGTAAAATAATTTCTAAATTTCTTTAATGAATGTAACAGAAGGAAAGCCAATATGACTCTGAAATATAAGTTTATTTACTTAATTCATTTTACATGTCTTGAGTAGACAACTAGGTGTTTCCCAACCAGGTATCTTCACCTGCTTCCCCCAGATGACTGAGATGTCAACAATTATCAGCCATAGCTAGGAAAGTCTGCATACAGATCTTCTGCACTGTGGCTCAGCACAACATAGCACATTGCAGACTGGCAAGGATCTAAAAATCACGTCCTCAGTTTCCATCTTCCACTGAAACAGGGCTTGGGGCTGCAAACCCGCTGCCAGGACATCTCTGCTATTGCTGCTGCTCTGCTTTCTCTCCGGTATCTGTTTACATGCAACACCTATAAATAGGTTTCCAATGTGTTTAATGTGCTCGCTTCGCTTTTGCTACCGTGAAGTTTTCCAGACGTTGCTGTGCTTGGTAACACGGTTATTTCTAGGATGATCCCTGCCAAGTGTTATTGTCTGCTAGTCTCACTTTGTTTCTCCTCTTTTGCTCCTTAGTCTTTCTCAGTTCCATCATCACTGAAATCATGAAGAGGGTGTGAAATACTACAACTTCTTTTGGGAGAGTTGGATTTGATTGGATGTTTTTTTCATTATTTTAGGATTAAAAGGCTTCACCAGACGCATTGGTGATCTTAAAGGCAATATCCAGCCTTGCACGCAAGTAAGACAAACACAGCACGTAATGTGTCCCTTAAACTGCGTAACACGTGGGGAAAAAACCAACCAAACAAACGTACAGGTAATAATGGCAGTGAGGTGGAATGTTTCAGAACAAAACCGCAATGGGGACTTACTCAAATGCAACAGCAGCTGGTTGAAAGCGTTTGGGAATCCTCACCTCCCCTTTTCTCATCCCCATAGCAGTTTTTTCAGTTAGATCAGGCAGCTATGCATCTACTGCCTTTGTTGTTGGAAACGAATTGCAATGTTTTGGGTGGAAGTAATGCCAGGAAAGAGCAGTTTGACAGGAGTTTGGTGGTAGTGGAAGAAGCAGCGGGGGGTAAAGAGCTGGGGCCCTTCCCTCTCTGTCTGCTCCTCACAAACTGCCAGCACAGGATGCGCTGCGATTTTTTTTTCTTCTCCAATCGATAGCTACAGTCAAACGTAAAATGGGAAAGAAATGTTCTCCTTTCAATAAAGCCGCCTGCTTCCGAAAGCAGTAAGTGTAGAAGCGCCATTGTTGGACCGTCAACGCTTGTGCTTTTGACCCTGTGTTTTATCTAGTGCAAAAGCAGAGGGCAGAAAGGGGACAAGTTGTTTTGGCAATCTTTTAACTCCTTTGATAAGAATTCACCAAAACTCAAACCAACAGAAATAATATGAGCAATACGATATTTTTTCAAACCAATAATAAGTGTCTGAAACTTGAAAAACTTTCTCCAGTTGTCTAACTTTACTTTTCTAAGGTAGATTAAGAGGAAAATTTTCAGCCAGCACTAAATTTGCAGGACCACCTCTTTAAATTAGCGCTAAGGTGTTGTGAAAGCTTTTGTTGTTGCAGTAAGTGGCATCTTATCAATTGACAAGTACATCCGCATTAAATCTCTAGGTCCTGGCCTTTGGCATATGAGAGTACTGATCATCAAACATTACGTTCCCACTCAAAATGCTGTCTTGAGAAATTGTTATAGGTGACTTGTGTTATAGGAGGCATCTGCTCTCAGATTAAATCATTCCTTAGCCTTTCTATTCATTTGGACTCTTTGGCGCTACCAGACACTCAAATAACCTTGACAGCAACAACAAAAATACACTTTTCCATCTGCAGCTAGAGATGATTACACACTATCCAATTGTATTACAGTGACAAGACTGGACCAAATTGAAGCACAGTTTTATGATCTTATGTTCAATTATTAAAGTGTATAATACTGAGGGGGGAGAAAAAAAAAAAGATAAATACCTGAAAGACTGCCATCTGGTACAAAGCATGTTAGCACATAGCTTATAAAGATACTAGAAACACAGATCTATTTTTTGAATCGCTTTCACACAACCATCAGGGTCCAAGCAGAGAATATACTGGGTAGAAACCTGCAAATTGAAGCCAGAAAACCTTAAAAAAAAAGGAATCCACATATTATATTCCTAAACAGAAAGGCACTGACTAGTAGTTGTGGCTGGTTGGTTGGTTGTTTTTTTCTGTCCAACAATAATTTCTACAAAATGCTATCTTGCAAAGGGAAACCCACCAGTAATGTGGATTATATGAGGTAGGGGAGCTATTTTGGCAGTAATCTAGAGCAACATGTCAATGCTTAGTTTCTCTTACGGCTGCCTTGCTTGAGAGTGGGATTTGAGCTGAATGAAAGCGATGCCCCGAGCAACTGTCCCATGGACGTTTCTTTGCCTGAGGTTTAGCAACTCTGACAAGAACGTATTTTTGTTAGGGGTAGTGAAAAGAAACCTCACCCTGCAAGCTAATAGCAGTCCCTTGGGCTGAACAAAGAGATGATCTCTTGTGGGGGGGGGTGAGGCGGGGCATACTGCCATAAAGAAAGGGACAAAAACTGTGAAAGACAGAAACAAAATGCCTTCAGGTCATCTTGTGTAATTTTTAAAAAAATGTTACATTGAAAGCAACAACTCTTATTCCTGCTGTCCCTGTTTCTATTCTGTCACATTGCCAGGAATTGTTAGTGCAAGTGGGCACTCTGTGTTGCATTGCTGTAGGCAAAAGTGGCATGTGTATCAATTTGATCAATTAAAGAACCAAAGCAAACCCCCAAACAAAAAAACACCTGCTGTTTTCCTAGCATTTTCTTCTTCCGATTTCGCATGCATCCTCAGAATTAACTTACAGAATTATCTGTAAAGGACTGATGCAGAACTTTCCATGATCTTACCTGGTAATCACTTTTTTGTCTCCAGTTCCCAAAGTGGCTAGATAGGCCAGGGTGTGGTTTGCAGGGCTGTTAATACATACTCTTTAAATACTGCCAACTGCCTTCATCTGCCCAAGCCATCCTTTAATGGCCTCATAAAATGTGCCCTGGAGTGTCTTTGGAGAATTAATATGCTCTTCCACTTGAGAATTTCATCTTTAGAATATGAAGTCTTTCAACACAGTTTTTATAGCGAAAGAATAAAACTAGTTAGTTTAATAGATGGTAAAGTGAATTGGCTAAATTGGAAGGATTTGTTGCACTTTCTTATTTTGAAGCGATTTCTGATTCATATATTTTAAAATAGCATTCATTGTAGTCAATGGGAACATCAGCTAATGTCCAGCCCAATGTCTTTACCTGTAAGTTTCCTCTCTCAAAACATACTCAGAACTTGTTCTGCCTTGTTTCGTCTGATTTTCTTACCCTTTCAGCTTAGCAGCTGAATCCTGTTTTTCTGAACTGTTTTTTCACCAGCAAGGGTGTTTCTTCTAGCTTTTATTTTGGACTACCAAAGTCATAACCCCAGAAAGGCGGTGGAGGGTGGGAGGGACACAAATTTGGAACTGCAGTGTGTCTTTATTTATTATAACTCTCATTATAGAATACAAAATATGAAAGTGGCCCAGATACCCAAAAGACCCTGTTAAATTCAGTTGCAGCAGGGTGATGCTTTTATAAAATTCTCCTATTCAGACACCATATCGGTCGCCATACGTGAGTTCATCTACTTAGTGATATTTTTTCTTTTTTAGTTGAAAGTAGACTAAATGGGGATCATTAAAAGTATGTTTTACTTTGCTTCTATAAAGGCTATACTGTTACAAAATGAATTAACTTGAAATGGTCTTTGCTTCATTAAGTGAGAATGCTTAACTTGTTCTCGCTTCACTATTTAGACTTTAGGAAGGCAGGGAAAGAAAGGGAAGATAGATTAAAGAGAAAGGAAAAGGCTGCTTAAAACTTAGTCTTTAGTCCCCAACACTCTCTGAATGTATTTGTTATTCTTATTTGTAAAGGTGTTTATGATGGTTTTCTAATGCTGCTCTTCCTCCCTCTCCTTTACTCTGCTCTCAGTTATCCTCAGTTATTCCTTGGGTGTGAGATACATCTAATGTAAAACTACGTTATTCATGTAATAAGGACACTTTTTGGTTCGAGTTGAACACTAAGGATCCAGCACGAGGGTTAAAACAGCCTGCTCCTGTTAAATGCAGTTGGTACAGCATTGTGAGCAGCTGCAAAAAAAAAAATAATTTGATTCCTTTCTTCACTTCCATCCTTCTAAAAAAAATAAATAAATAATTTAAAAATACAGACTTAAAACTTGAAATGCAATAAGGTAGGTAGGTTAGGAGTTAGCATTTGGGGTAACTTAGGACTCGATGTGGTTTCATATTATATCCCTACATTATCAATTAGAGGAATAAATCTTTTTTCAGCATGTGGCTTCAGTG
>VZTL01005989.1:0-20326 GCA_013400535.1 Scopus umbretta | reverse complement strand
CCAATCGGGATTAAACCACAACATTCTGTTACAAAGTAGCTAATAATCCTATGATTTTGAGTAGAGTTGTGATATGGTGTTAGCTGCAATAGTGACAGAAGGTAAAAATAAATGAAGATTTAAGTGTGAGTTGTAAAAAATAAANACTAATACCAATGACATCATAGCTTTGAGAGCTGACCAACGTTTCCAGTTCATCCTGGTTTTTTCATGTACTGTGTGTGTTGGTGTACAAGCATTGCAGATACACTCCTGACCCCTCCATGCTCCCAGGAGCAGTATAAATGTTCCTACTAGGATTGCCACTCTCTGGTGATGCCATGCCAACCCTTGGCTTACCTATTGCAATCCTGTTGGTATCCCCTTCCCTCATCGATTCTAGGTAGTTGTAGATAACATATTTGGGAAAAAAAAAGAATGGCGGTTTCTGCTCTTTCCTTCTGTGATTCTCAACATGTGGCTTTTTATATAGTAATACCTTAGTAAAATCCAACAACATCAAAACCATCAATAAATAATTTTCAGAAAGAGAACAATGGGAAATTCTGTGATTCCAAGAGTTCAACCTCTGATTTTCTTAATTTTTACTTTGTACAATGTCTGAAATTTAATTTATGTTTAAAAATTATTTCACATGTAGATACATGAGTATGGAAAGATCTACCATAGGGGAAACAATGAATTTTTGAATGATCAGCTAGAACCTATAAAGCAATCAATTTCTATAGAAAATTTAATACTTTGTTATTTGGTCCTATCTATAAATTAACTTTCTAGTAAAACCAATGGATATGTTAGAGACCCATTGCTTTTCTTGTTTATTTAACACACCCTATGGAAAACATGTTCTTCACACATATTAAAATACTACCTGAAAGGGTTTATAATAGTTTTGAGTTATCCAAGTGTGTCACATGCATTTTAAAGAAAGAACTGTTATGCCTCTGCAATGTATGAGCTCAAAGGAAATCAGCTTCAGAACCACCTTTTCTGATCCTTATTCTCATATATCTATAGCCCAAGTACAGGACAAGAACAATTAAAATGAAGAGAAAGAAAAAAAAATATTATATAGAAAACCAAAGGAATACAAAATTAAATATGAAAATATCAAACATTCTGTTGGAGTTAACAAGAAAAGTTAATAAAGGCTTGTATTTCATGCAAAAAAACTAGAAGTGTTCCTTGCTTCACTCTAGAAGGTCCTCCAGGAAATCAGAATCCATAATTAACACCTATGATCTTTAATTTTAACTAGAAGAATATAAAAAGCAGACAGTTCTCAACTGCATTTAAAGTAGAAACTGGAAGAAATGACCTCACATGCCCAGCAAAATTATTCTTAACAATAATATTTAATGCTAGGGTCTGACCCTGAATGTAGTATATTACTATGCAATCAAATGTCTGCAAGCTACAATCTAAAGCAGCAGTCACCATCTTATGCCAATCCCTTGGCAAATTTTAATCCTGAAGAAGTAATATGCTGTGCTTGCTCCAGAGATTTTGACCAACATTCACAGTGGGACTCAGCTGACATATAAAATGAAGAAATTTAAACTTATATGACTGTAAATTAATTAGATCTCTAAGTTTCTATGGGATTTTACGGAGCCAAAAAAAGCACTTCATTTGTATTTGACCAGCTGGATAGATCTCCAGGCCTATTGACAGTATTGACTACAGCTCCATAAATTGTAACAGAAGTTAAGAAAACATAGCTCAAATGTAGGGTACCCTATTAGAGGTTATGGTGGTAAAACTGAGAAGAATCATTACAGTTTCTACCACCAATATTTGAAAAGATCATGTAAACACAACTGATTGGTCTTTCACAAGACACAGCTCTGTTGTGATGCCAGCTGAGGAAGAGCAAGAAGCATTCAGATATCTCCCTATTGATTTGAAGAATAACGATAGTATAACAATTCACCTAAAGAGTTTGGTGCGAGTGAGATAAGAGTTTTGAGTCGAGACTGAAAGAATGGAGAGCTCATGCTGGNAAAAAAAAAAAGATGGGGAAAAAATGTATGTAAAGTATTAGTGGTGTGGATTCTGTTTATCTAAATCAAAGGTCCTAGTAATATAGTGTGGATCCCCTGTCAACACACAGAAACAACGCTGAATTTCTAGGAGACCAAGCACCCTTTTGAGTAAATGACCTTTAAAAATTTGTAGTAACTGCGTCAACATATAGGGCACTGGACAAAAAATACCATGTGTGATGCATAACTTGGATGATTTTACTTCTGGATCTCCAATTATACCATTCTTATAGCATTTTGAAATATGTTTATAGCACAATATCAAACTCTAGATAGAGACGTAGGCACATGCAGGTAATATACAAAATGTATGTGTGTGGACACACAGACGTATGTGCACATATGTGTGCGTAGACTTCAAGTGATCTTAAACAGGCCATCATCATGTTTGTTTCTAGTTTACATATCTACTTTGAAAAGCAATCTTTAAAAGCTGTTTTTAATGATAAAAAGTATCAAAAAACAGATGACCTACTTCTCGGCAGTGCTAATTAAGCTGATGGGATGCTGTAATTGGCTACAGTAATTCCAGCATACAAGGCAATGCCTTCAGAATTAGCAGAAGTATCTCACACAGCACTACGTTGTATTGCAGCGACATATGCCTAAGTGTATGGTTTAGCAAACAGTTTGTGTCTGATCTTAATGTCATCTTAACAGGTTCACCTTTTACGTGGATAATGTTTCCTACCTTTTTTAATGCCGAATTAAGAGAGTTATAAACATAAATACTAAGTCAGAGAAAACCTTCATACAGTTCTCAAGCAAAATCCCTGTCTTTATAAATGCTAAATGAGTAGAGATTTGTTAGAAATTTTGTAGGGAAATGTTAAATGAGCAGAAAAATGCAGGCCTTGTTTATTGATTGGGCAGTGTAAAAGGCCAGGCATGAAATTTGTAAACAGAACCTCTTTCTTGGATGGCCTACTCTTTTCTAGGATCAGAAATTAGTCTGTTCAGTCTGCCACATATCTGTCTTAAAAGACACTGTGTGAACCTGTCTCAAGTTATCATTCTTGGATTTTTGATGGTCAGTATGAGTGAGATACAAGACTCCAAACATATTTAACTCTGGATCCTCTGGTTAAATAAATGCTAGCCACTAAGGTGATTAGCAAATCTTATTTCTAAGTATTACAGCCCCAAAGGATCTGTTGTGTTTTGAAAGGCAGAGGTAGACCCTTGTGCCTAAGTACACTGTAACACTGCATAACTGCCCTTGCATGTTCAGTAACATTTTCCACCATGTTCAGCCAGCTGACAATGTAGAAAGTGTGTAGTCTATAAATAAATGGATTTAAATAAAACCACATTTTGGAAATTTCCTTGAAGGTCTTGACAGGACAAACAATGTGGTTGGAGTCATATAGGTTGGAATTATGCTGGTGTCTAGGAATATTAGCTGTTTGCTAATTTCTTACAAAGGACAAAAAAAATCTGTTTTTTTCTGGTGATGTTTATTTTGTCATCAGACAGAAAGAACATTAACCTAAAGGTCATGCTTGCAGTTTAAAGTAAAATGAGCTTAATCTAATACCTGTGATAAAGAATCTCTAGATTCAGAGTAGGATGAAGTGAACAGAACAAATATTCACATATTTCAGAGGACTTATATCAAAATGACATATACCCAGCATTTTTATCTAAATGTATTTAGCTTTAGAAAAGAAGTTGTACAGAGGGTTAATATGAAAGCATAATACTTCAAAGTGCTTTTCACTTAAAGGAGAATAATAAACAAGAAAGAGTTAAAAGACACTGTGGAGTGACAGACTGTGAGAATTAAAACTAACATACACATAAATGTTGTGGTCAAATAGAAGAAAATGGATGTGAACCTTATCAAAATCTTATATCAATCTTTATCCTAATACAAAGCCTTGTCTTAAACTGTGAAAACATTCCTGAGCTTTTAAGTGCTTTAGACAGGTTTTCCTTCACCATAGTATGTCCTTATTTAGGTAGGGCTGAAACAGATGTGAAGGGTAAGCACATTTAAACCAGCATTTCCTGTCAAACCTTGTAATCTTTCCAAAAGTTGTCTTTTTTTCTGGTCAGTCACTATAGATGGAGAATCAGTGACTATCAGAGATAGCAACTGAAAGGGTGTAGAAACAATTCCAAGGTAAACAGTTAACTTCAGATAGGTTCTGGAAGGATGAAAGAAAAGCAGTTTGTCTTTTTCTGACACAACGAAAAGAAAATAAACAGTTCAGACTACTACCTCCAGCTACAAAATAGTGTCAGAGGAAAAGACAGAAACAAACAAACAAAAAACAATCTCAAAACTTCTTTTCCAGTGAGGATAACAGCAAAAGCATTTTTATGAAATCTTTGTTCCTCTCTGGTAGTTTTTATTACAAGCCCAGTGGATTTGGGAGCATACCAAGGAAGCCTGTTCCATAGACTACATATTATTATAAGTAGGTTGTTCCACACATTGCAGAGTATAATTCACAATTCCGGTATTAATGAAGGGAGGAACTGAAAAAACACTTCAGAAGACTACGGGCCCATGATTAGTCTGGAGAAGTATTTTTTATGGATCATCTACTGAAGAAATAACAACACCATGTAATTTTCCCTTGTCTGTGTGGCTGTATGTTGCCCTTTGAATTTTAGTAGTGAACATTTTCTTGCATCCCAATTTCCCAATTTCCTCTGTCTGATGTTCCTGAAAATTTATTTTCAAATATCTGAAAGATTCTAGCTTCACTTCTGACTATTCTGAATGGCTGAGATTTCTACAAATATAAAAGACTTTTTTGGGGGAGCATATATTTATTCTACAGAACAGAATATATAAGTAAGCTGTTGATCTGTGCTTGCATTAGGGAACAGTTTTCATTAAGACCAGCAATTGTGGTCATGATGAAGGCTCCATCAGATGTTGCATCCTTGGCAAGATTTTAGCTTTCTTTAATTTCTCATGTGAACACAGCTGAAAAAGGGAAAGAATTGAAGTGGAGGAGAGACTTCTACAACTGGAAAAGATGTTCTGGGGCATACTTGTGATTAAAGAAGGCGTTCAGACTAATAATTTTCTGAGGATCAAATTCTAAGAAAAAGAAAAATATGCAAAGAACTTTGAATAAGGTAACGCTAGAGTATGCTATATGAAAAGGTGGTCTTAAAACATTACCAATGATGTGTAACTTCAGCACAGATTTCCCAAAGTGCACCACACTCTGTGTGTAAGACATTTTTTAATAAGGGTTTTCAGCTGACAAAGCCTGTCTTCATAGCACTGACTTTGTGAGAATAAAATACATTGAATGCCGAAGTTTAAAGGGGAAAAATGTACTCCTCGTTAATTTCATTTCTAAATGTTAGTTTTCATAGAAGATTTTAACACACACTCTCTGGCCTCACCTGTTGGACTGAAATGAAATCTGAAATGCTAGTGGCAATATCAATCAGTTTCTGAATATCTAATATATCTAGTGGTCACCAATGCTATGAATAACGAGAAGTCATTGGACCTGTTTCTGAAATCTTGCCAAACACACATGCTGACTATGTTTGTGTGCCTTGAACGGTGTCAGATTAACCTTTGCAGCACATGATGCCACGTTCTGGATGAGCTATCACATGATTTAGCCAAAATTCAGAATATTGCATTTCAGCTGCAAAGCAACCACCAAAGTCTGCTATAGAAATACAAGGCTGAAGATGTTAAAGTCTGTGCTAATAGGCACTTTACATGTCATTTTTATGCCAAGCACAAGATATTTTATGGAGAGACAAGGAGTACAATAATGTCAGTCCAAGGGTATCATGAAATAAAGGAAACATTGCTAACCAAGAAGGTGTTTCAAAGATACATCAAAGGAACACTTGTTTGGGTACAATTTACTGACTAATGATCAGGCTCCTGGCCACAAAATGAAGCTAGGGAATAGTCTTTACCTTTGAGGCATGAGATGATCTGTTGTGTTCTGACCTTGGTAAATTGAGCATGCAACAGAAGCACACTAGTAATTTTATGTCCAAAGGCAGTCATAGACCCATGCTTATCCATCCTTTACATTTGACTCACCTCAGCTCCCTCTTGTAACGCTACCTTACTTGATTGCAGGGATTCACCATGCCAACAAAAATTACAGAATGCCAGAGCATTTAAACAAAAAAGAACATCTCATTCTACCACAGCAGTGGGCTCCCTACGAGTTTCCAGATTTGTTTGAATAAACCATTATGTCTTCATTTAACTCATGTCTACATCTTGATCAAAGTGATCATGAGAATTTTTAGTGAGGGCGACTTTAGTCATCCCTTAAAACTGGCCTTGCTCTGTTCAGTTTGACATCAAAGTCCTATTGACAACCGCCAGGATGTTACTCCAAGTGTTCTAGAAAATTCACCTAAAAGTTTCAAACATAAATGCTAAGATAGCTGTCCGAGATACAACATAGACACACCACCTGATACAATAAACTTAGTAACTGTAAGAGCAAAAATGACAGGCAGCTTGTGACAGGGAATCACACTAATGTAGTCTACACTTATGAACACAAAATCCTTTTACGTCAGCCCTCAGGAATGCAGTACAAACAGACATCCCTCGCTATCAGCTGTTTGCTACTATAGTTGTTTTCCACGTCTTATTGATCAAAATTGCTACATCTTTCGGTCAAAGCATGATGGCAGGAGAAAGACAGAGAAGGTTTATTTTTCTGACCAGAAATCTTGAATTTGAAGTGCTGGACTTTCCAAATTTCTAAAAAATATGATGCTTTTTATTTTCTCAAGTAATTGAGTAACAGAGAGAAATCTTATTTACTGACTTAACTACAGCTTTATGAAGTTTTTATCTACTTATTGATTTAACCTGATGTGAAAAGATTATATTGGAAGCTACTGATTGCTACTTTTAATTAATAAGTAATTGAAATGAATGACAGTAGTAACTCCGTGTCTGTGAGTTTGTAATTTATCTGACAAGTTTCCTTAAGTCTTGAAGGATTTTAATGCACTTGTGAGTTTTAAACTTCAGTAACACAATTGAAGTTTCTGTTTAGATATAACAGTGCTTGGAAACATTATAATTAGTTCCAAGATTATGGATCCTCAAGCTGCTATGGAACATAAATTACTATTCCACTGCTACAAAGAAAGGTTTTTGCTCCCTGAATTATGCTGCACTTTCAACACTACTACATCTAACAAACCAATACTATGGGATATCTGCCATAGGGTATCCCAGAGCAGATTATATTTCTTGCCAATCTGAAGTACTTTCAAGGTCTAGTTCTCAGGTACTGTCTGTCCATTCCTCTTTCTTAAAGTGAAATTCAATTGCCTCATTTCACATTATGGAGACAACCTCATTTATGTTATTAGTTACAAGTCATTCATGTACCACATTGCTATTCTTGCATAACAGAAATATCTCTAAAAGCATTTTCTCTGTGAAAGCATTTCTATGAGTTGGAACTTGCTTTCTTTTTGAATGTTTTGTTTTCTGTAGAAGTGTTTCATTTTGAAGGTCATAGGATAACTTAAAAGTATGGAGACTGCTGAGCAAACACTGTCATGCAAAGGATTCAAACAGCACACAGAACCATTAGTGTTAATAATTTTTTAACATTTATTTTCTAATTTTATAATGGAATCATATACACTGATAATGTTTTAAAAATTAAATTAGTTTTGATTAATGATATAAAAGAGGTCTTTCAATTGACCTGGAGTTTTATTTATAGAAAAAACAACTGGCACTACACTAATTTTTGGAGTTGTCAGAAGTTGTTTTATTATACACCATCTGAAAAAGACTTGATTTTAAACAAGTAACATGGTTCAGACATATACAATTTTATGGACCTGATGCTGTGTGATAGTATTTTAAGAAGGCAGGGATAAGATGAGCTACCTTTATAATTTTGCATGCGTCATTGCATCACATCACTCTATTTGAGTATTTTAAGGCAGAAGGCTGAGGGAAGAACAGCAGTAAATAGATTCTTATTCTGGATAATTTTGTATTTCATGAAGCCATGTTCCTTCCAGATAAAAGGGATTTTTTCAATTTTTTTGCTTAGCAGACTGCAGGCTCATTGGAAAGAGGAGCAGAAACATCAGGAAAGAACATGGAAGAACCACTAGACAGTCAATCAATAGCTGGAGTGCTACTTCTAGCTGCAGCTTTCTACATATAGTCCCCTCAGCATAAATACCTTCCTGAATGAAGAATAAACCAAACTTTTTCCTAGAAAGATGTGGATGAAATTCTCACAGACAGCAACTGCTAGCATTCAAAGGTTAAGAAAGTACCACAGGTGCTTCCTTGTTTGACTTTTTTCTTCCTCTGTTACACAGTTCTTGAGCAATAGGTGATAGAACTGAAATTCAGCACATAAACTTTGGATCACAAGTCAGTTTTTCTCCTTCTAGACTATAGCCAAAATGCCACAGTGGTGGCCTCACAACATTTGCAAAAGGGTACTAAGACCTGCAGATGTGTATATATCCTGAGGCCAAAGGAGTCCCTTCTGGAGCAACCCACTGTTCCATCCNGAACTAAGCTGAAACCAGGACAACACACTTACCTGCATTCACCCATAGTGAACTGCAACCATCAGAATTTTCATGTGATTTATTAGGTGTACAACCTTGTTGAAAACAAATGACTAACTGTAATAAGACACTTGTAGTTAATAAGGCAGTCAAAGGATGTAAAGTAGAGGAACCAAAGCACTGAACTTGAGCTCTATAGAGTGAATATATCCCACCAACATGATCCTGTTGGATCTTTCAATCTCTGAGTGGCTTGGATCATCTTCCCAGCCTGATCTGTGATGTACACTTCTACCTGTTGTTGCTGGAGAATATCTGCAACTAGATTGTTTACAGATATTTTGTTATTTCTGTTTCCTCTAAGTCTGAATGTTGCTGTTTGCTTGCTCTGCTGGACAGAACACACCCATGTTTGGTGCAGCCCGCATTGTCTCTGGTACAAACATACTGTATGTGGTGCCATTGTTCACATTCTCTGTGGTCTGCAAACACTGTGTAAGGACATAACCAGCTGTCAAATATATGGGTCCAAAAATGGTTACCTAGGGACCTGCTGCTTTTGTTAGGGTGCTCCACGGATGCAGGGGAACCAGTTATCCACCCGCTGGGGAGCAAAGTCTGAGTGATGAATCCAGATGTTCTAGTACAGACAATTAATCATATGAATGCCAACATGATAGCTTCACAGTTTTCAGAACTCTATGAAATCACATACCTATGCATTTCATGAGAAAGAAATTATGTTCTAATTGTAAAAGAAAGTATTTAAATTTAGAAAAGTCCAGAAATAGTAACTTCAATAAACACTTAATCCAGCCCCTTCTCTACATACATCTGGCTACCCTGCATCCAATTAACTTGTAGAAAGAATATAAATATATATTTGCTTTCATAACACTTCCATGTTATATTTGATTTCCTACATTGTGGTCTGTTGACCCTCAACAGAAAAAATAAGTCTTTCAAGCTCAGTTTCCAACATTCTGTTTGATAAATGAGTGTGTATTCTATGATCCCAGTGAACAATTATTTCTTTTCTCAACTAGCTAAGTTGCTGGGTAGTAATTGAGTGAATTTCTTTTCATGCATTTAAATAGATCTTGATGCTGATGCAATTTATGTTTATTTTCAATGTTTAATCATCCAGAACTATCATACATATCACAGTGATGCATTCAAGAATGCCATGGCAATGTAAACCAGTGTGATCTATCACTGGGAACTTTCAGTTCCTTGCAGCTGTGATTTCATTTCATACTGATAAATAGCATCTTCATAATCTAATATTGGAACTGTAGTTAGAGCTGTGACATTATCTGTTCTCCAGCATTCAGGATGAGATGAACCATGGTGAAAGACAGGAAAACAAGTTTTATATTTTATTTTACCTTATATGATTTCTGCATTGTCAGCATTTTTCTTCAAAATTCCTCAAGAATGAACTTCTAAATATTTTAATGTAAATTCAAATAAATTACATAAATTTCAAACAAGCAAATTCTCATCTTTCTTAGTCAAACACTTTTCCACAATCAAATTGCAAACCCTTGAGACAGCTTGGTGCTCTGTCCACCAAAGGCCCTGGCAACTTTAAAGCCTTTAGTAGAACTCCTGCTTAGAGCTATTCATTTGGTTAAGAGTATTACTTAGCTGTGGGAAGCAAACCATCTACTTTGTATTGTCTCTTCCTGTAAATAAAATAATATGACTCAAAGAACTGGCATTTCAGCTAGTAGGCTTTTATTAGTGGTGAAACACTGTAATTTAATATCATCTACGCAAAAGTACATCACAAGTCCAATACTGACATTAAGCCAATTAATTGAATACTTATAAGTTAAATCTTTTATGGAGGAATTGAGATCTCTTTATGAATGAAGAAACAACACAAGAGGGACAACAACACTACCTATCAGATCTTTATGCAAAATAACACGGTATTTAAATGATAAATAATAAATAATAAATTATCAGAGTAGAATATTGGCCAATCCTGGTGTTAGGAATAATCATATCCATGTATAACACCACAAATTCAGTCATAGGTCTGTTTGTCCCGAAAGAGATTTAACTGTTCTATTTTATATCATTATTATAGCTGAGCATCCAGCGGAGTGTGGCATGAGCTGGTGCTGCCCTCTCCACTGCCACAGAAGGAGAAAATTATTCAGTGTGATCACTTGAATAGATTTGATCGAACTGGCTGAGAAATAAAGCTATTTTCAAAAAAAAAAATGACCTGGTGTAGAACCTTTTTGCAAAAACAATGATAGATTATATCTGGATAGTAAGAACAAATACAGGGTGAAACTCTCATCTGTCTTCAGTCTTTTGAAGCTACGCTGACTTATTCTGTGGTAGGATAGGATGTTGCTTTCAGTCTCTTTCACTGATGACGTTTCACCCAAGAAGTTCATGTGCAGCAGAAACTGGAATCCATCCACACTATAGTTTAAAGCAAATCAGAATCCAAATTCACCTCATATTCTTTATACTGAAAGAAACCTACACTAAATTGAGGTGAATCTGAGAGGAACTTTGGGGAATGTTGCAGAAAACATAGGTCAGTACTGAGACAGGCATAAATGCCAGTGAATATTTAAGTAGTTCACAGAAAGTGAAACATTTCAGAAAGGAAACTTTCCTTGGAGTGTATTCTACCCTAGAGGTTACACCACTCCAGAGCAGACACAGCTCCAGATTAAAGCTCTTTCTGTTTGATTGAACTGTGAGTTTAAACAAAGTTTATCTTACTCCTAGTTATGGGATGTTCTGAGGCAAAGCGCTCTGAATCATCCAGCTTGATTTTTCCCATTTGAAATGCAGTATTTTCAGCAATTACTGAGATTGACAGCAAGACTCTATGGACATTATTATGTCTGCACATGGCAGATGAGAGTTGGACCCCAGTCGATGTTCAGGCCTTTGTGCACTGGAGGAGGATGTCAACAGGAGAAATGTAGAATACGTTGCTTCTCCACAACAGCCTAGAGAAAATGGGGCAGCCTTGGAGAGGTGGTGGAAACATGGCTTCAAATCCCCTGAGGAAGGAATTGAACAAGCAAGTTCGCAGTGCACAGAAATGCTCTGACTTGTTAGCAAAATGTGGACACTTTCACCACAGAAGAGAAGAGGCGGCTCAGGGGAGACCTTATCGCTCTCTACAGATTCCTGAAAGGAGGGTGTAGTGAAGAGGGTGTTGGTCTCTTTGCCCAAGTAGCTAGTGATAGGATGAGGGGTAATGGCCTCAAGTTGTGCCAGGGGAGGTTTAGATTGGATATTAGGAAAAATGTCTTTACTGCAAGAGTGGTGAGGCATTGGAAGAGGCTGCCCAGGGAGGTGGTGGAGTCACCATCCCTGGAGATGTTAAAAAAAGGTGTGAATGTGACACTCCAGAACATGGTTTAGTAGGCAAGGTGTTGTTGGGTTGATGGTTGGACTAGATGATCTTAGAGGTCTTTTCCAACCTTTATGGTGCTATGATTCTATGATTCTATGATTCTATGAAACTTACCTGAATGATCATTTTAATGTACTTTTTCCCATAGACTAAATAGTATAACATTCAAAGACACTGTTATAGGAAGAATTATACTGAACATCCACATGCACTGTAGAGAACAGAGCATAGAGTTCTTCTTCTACAGGTTACACTTCATTTGAGATTCACTTTACTGAAATTACTACAGTAATGCCTCATCCTGTTTTCAGAGGAAACAGTAAAGACTCTCTCCTTTCAGCTACAGTTTTTCATATTCAGTGACCAAGATACTTGCATAAATGAATCCCATGAATTTAACACTGGCTTAATAGTCATGGCATTTTTCACACTGAGTTAAAATGTTGACCGTAAATACAGGGTTTTTTAGCTTTTTAGATTGTGAAGGTATTTCACATTAAACTATCATGATGGCCTATTAAGAATAGTGTCTGCGATATTTAGTCTTGGTTTGTACAGCTCAAACTTTCCCACACAGGTTGGTAAATGCATTTAATTACTGAATGGCATGATTCTGGCTCTTTCTGTGCTCCCAGATTGACTGGTTGCTTAGTGCTTTGCATCAACAGAGAGTTGAGACCATCAAAATAATCTCAAATTTTATCTCAGTTCCCCAAGAGATTAAACTTAATAGGGCGATCTGCAATGTCACCTCCAGCCTCACCCTTTCAGTAACCATTAAAATTATTAAATTATACTTTACTGTATATAATATTTCAAATACTTTCCTTTTTTTCAGACTGTGGGTTTATGTAATGAATGGCTCCCTAAGCAATGAATGAAAATGTACTGCTTCTGCTGCACTCACTGAAGCTGAAGGAATTAACTCCATTTGTCTGCTCATCCCTAATTAAGTAATGTGCTAAAATACTACATTCCCATTAAAGAAAAAGTATTATACTGTACTTATGGCAAAAACATGTTCAGCATGGTTCTACTTAATGAATGCACATTCATTGTCTTGATGAAGATCCCTGGATTTGAACCCAAAAGATTGGCTTGGCATTCATTATATTCTGCATTCATTAGAAGGGGGAAGCAATTACAAAACTAACAAGATTGTTTGTGGGTGGAAAATTTCCATCATGAACAGCCCCGGGCAGAAAATGGTTGTATTTATCACACAGAACAATGGTGCAAGTTCTAGGTAGTAACTGCGGCCCGGATGGTGACGCAATAACATTTAGAGATTGTTTCTCCCAGAAACTGTGAGAGTGAAGGATAAAATCACATGCAATTGCCTCTGGGCAATTTTTGAAAGAGATTACATCTAAATAAGTTGCTTCAACAAGCTGGGATAAATTTCAAAGGTTTTTCTTCCCATTTTTTATTTCCGTTTTACTTCCTTAGCCATTCACGTAAGTCTCATACACATTTCCAAGTACCTTTTTTCTCAGACAAGCCAAGAGCAATACAGTAAAAATTTCAGGAACATTTCAGATGTGTATTTGATTCATTCTTGTTTGACTTCTCACAGAGGTGTGAGAAGCTCAGTTTCAACTAACTTTTAATAGGAAAGAGGGGTTTGGGAAAGTAGAATAGGCAGTGAGGGGAAAAGTAGAAGACAAGTAAGGGAAAGAAAAATGAATGTATAGTGTCTTTCACAGAGAGGAAGAGAGAAAAAGAGACAGTCTTGTCTGTGAAATGATTTAGTATGACCTTACAACAGAATAAGAAAAACATGTTTTACTCAGGTGAATATGTTGGTAACACAATTTCTCTCTGGGTTTAATGAGTGTCATGAAAGTCATGCTTTACAACAAGAAAATTGTGTAAATTGTGTTTTATTAATGAAAGTTGTACTTTAGACAGAGGACCATGAATTTTACAGAATATGGGCTTAGATGGGTTCTGATTCTATAAAGTTTTATGTATGTGCTTATCGATGGTTGTCTACATATGTGCTCTTGTGGTTTATTGAAATAATGCCTTTATTCACAGTATGAAAAATTTAGAACACAGGTAAATCTTTGCTACATGAAAGGTTTTAAATATGTTTTAAATACGCAACAAAGCAGCTGTAACTTTCAGCCTGCTTGCTTAAGATGCAGCAATCTGAATCAAAACATGCAAAAAAAGGCACAAGAAAAGAAAAAGCAAAAACTTCTATCTTCACTAGCAAAGCTATTGATCTTCACCCCTTACTGCATGTTTAATGTTAAACAATTTTGGCCAAGTTTTGCATAATATTACTGAGCTCCTCTAGAGACAATGTATTTCAGATTATCAATGGTTGCAATTAGCACATACTGGATGGCTAAAAATTAAGTGGAGCTGCATCTTTTTCTCCTGCTAGAGGAATGCATAGTAAAGGCTTGATAACATTACACAAGGGTACTATTTAAGTCCTTCTGAGAAAAAACTTATTCCTGCAGTGCCCATAACTGGCACCTCTAATTCATTACTATGTTTTTATATTGTGACGTAGAACAAAAAATATGATTATGCCATGTAAAAAAACACCAGTTATGGTTCTTCTCATTGTTTGCCACTCCATTATTTTATAAGCACTATATTAAAAGAAGGTGTTTTTCATTAGGTAGAATGTCCAAACACTAAAAAAATAATGATATCCCTTCCATCGTTCTAAAGACGATGATGTCTTTTTGATTTAAAAGAAAAAAAGAGGAAAAAAATCAGTGTTTCAAAATTTGTAACATTTTATCAAGCACCGTAAAAATTAATAGAATTTCTCCTTAACTATTTTTCATCTACACCAATTTCTTGGACAAACATGTTCACTGGATTTTATTGAAGAGTTTATTATGTGATAATATTTTGGTTTTGTTAAAGCTATGAAGTATTTCTCACAATCAATCATGTTTACAAACATAATTTCAAAAATCTCTCAAGTGGTTTAAATGCATATATCCCTGTATTATCTCATGTAATTAAACATACCATATTGAATATATAAATTATATAATATTAAATACATGCATATATCCCTGTATTCATCTCATGTAATTAAAAAGCCATGATCTCAACATCTTTAGTGATCTTTCTGAAGGAAGTAGGCAATGTATTTTCCACTTATTCTAATGGACATTTTTCCAGAATCCTTCAAGTGGCTTTGAAAAAATAAATCATTGTAGCTGATGTTTTATTTTCTGGAAAGTGTTTATTCCTGAAGTATTCTTGTGAATAACTGACATGTTAGTACATTAAAAGATGTTTGAGCAATAACAGAATATAGACAGCATTTTGCCTTTTCATAGATGAAATCTAAAATGTTTAAATAAACTTCAAGAATCATCATGATTGCTTGTAGTACATTGCATTTGAAGTGACAGCTAATTCAGTTCTTGACAAACTAGAATGAGATGCACAACTGAAATGTACCATGCTGTCCTGGTTTCAGCTTAGTTCATTTTCTTTGTAGTAGCTGCTGCAGTGCTGTGTTTTGAACTTAGTATGAGAACAATGCTGATAACACACTGGTGTGTTAGTTGTTGCTCAGTAGTGTTTAGTCTAGTCAAGGACTTTTCAGCTTTCCATGCTCTGCCGGGTGCACAAGAAGCTGGGAGGGAACGCAGGCAGGACAGCTGACCCAAACTGGCCACAGGGCTATTCCATACCACCTGACGTCACGCTCAGTATAGAAACTGGGGGAGTTGGCCAGGGGGGGCAGCGATCGCTGCTTGGGGCCGGGCTGGGCATCGGTCAGTGGGTGGTGAGCAATTGCATTGTACATCACTTGCTTTGTATATTTTTTCATCATTATTATCATTATCATTATTATTATTTTCTCTTTCTCTGCTGTCCTGTTAAACTGTCTTTATCTCAACCCACAGGTTTTAGTTTATTTTTTTTCTGGTTCTCTCCCCCCATCCTGCTGGGGCAGGGGGAGGGTGAGCGAGCGGCTGTGTGGTGCTTGGTTGCCGATCGGGGTTAAACCACAACACATGCCTTCAGATGTGAAGGATAAACTGTTGATCTCAGAGTTGCGTTTTAATATGCAAAGTGTTGTGTAAATAACATTCAGTTGGGATCTCTGTTGGGATCAGTTGTATCCTACTCTGTGACTATCTGTGGATAACTGGTTTTACCACGAGCAAAGGTGGTAAATTCAGGTCCCATCCTGAATTAAGCATTTTTCCTTTCAATGAGCTTCTTACAGAAGTGTGTCCTCCAAATTACTTATTTCCCAAAATACATAGATTTATGAAGCAACTCCAGCAATGCAGATAGGAAAAGCTGGCTATGTGTCATGCCCAATTCAGACATGATGCAAACTGCTTTATTCCAGTATCAGACTGGGATACTTTAATTAGGTTATTAACATGATAATTATCTACATGTATTTATAAAAGAACTGTAAAATATAGGAACCAAAGATATTAACATTTGCTAAAGTTCAAAACACTGAACATATTAAAACATTAGCATTTACACGTATCAAAGCATTGGTGTTACTGAACATGCAACTATTTTTTCAAACTGCCATTCACTTCTTTGAAAGAAAATGAGTAAGGTAATGGCAAATTGCCTTTAGCTGATGAAGAAAGAGAGTAATAGACCATAGTATTATTACTTCTGCCAAATCCTTGAGGCTGAAAATTGTAGGTCTCAGCAAAGAATTGAAACTTTTATTGCTTTTCAGGATTTCTTGCAATATTCTTATTTAAAATCTAGAAGAGGCACTTTACACTGATTTGACTGAAAGGAAACTTTATTATAATTTACCTTTAAAAATAATTTGAAAATATCTTTAGGCTATCTTTTCTCTTTAATTGGACAGTTAATTCCACAAATAAAATTGGTGTTTACACCAATATATTACACTGGACACTGTTTAAAGAGTGATTCTTGTTACTTGCTGTAAAAAGATTGATTCTCGGTTAATGTTTGCTCGGTCCCATTCAATATAACATTTTTTAACTATTGTAAACCTTGTAGTTCTTTTCAAGAAGTTTGTCTTAAGAATTTTTGTGGTGTCTTTCAAAAACAGAGATCTGGCAAGCAAATCCTAAACATACTTCACAAAGCAAATGCAATTTTATTAAAATTTCTCATTAAATTCTGACAACCTGAGAAAGGAAACAGAGACCCTTCTGCCATTCCAAAGGAAAATTCACTTTTCCAGACCTATCCTGAGTCATGAACAGGCCCATCAGCTCAGACCACTTGACACAAACTCATCACTTGAGGAGGGGAGATTTCTCTTCAGGGTGGCTCAGAAAATGTAACCCCTAGAATTCTGTTGTTTAATCTGTTTACTGAGTAAGAAGCTTGAAAAGTCTGTCTACTGTAAATGCCTTTGTTTCCTTGAGCAGGGGTATTCCTACAAGGCAGTGGTGACATTTACATGTCATGCATCAAGCTTACAGAAGGAGAAAACTAATTCTTGGAAGAACCAAAGATTTTGCAGACAAAAACCTGTACACAAATGTCCATGAACATACATTTGGTAGTGTTTGCATGATTTGGCACACTGACTGAAGTCAATTGAGATGTTTAGTCTCCAGCTGTTAATATAAGCAGGATCATGCATGATTGAGAAAGTGTTTCAACTGATGCCCATTAAAGGTGGAGTATGTTACAGGCAACCACAAACACACAGCAGGATTTCAGGTGTTTAAAAAATACCTTTTGCTTTACCAGAGTAGCACCTACTATGAAGAGTTACTGTCTACAGTATTTTACTCTCTACAGTAATCCTACAGCTAATGCTGTAGGATTGAAATTGCATGTTACGTGAACCGGTCTTTGAAAAAGCCTCTCTCTGTGGTTTTCAGAATCTTTCAAAAGCTAAATAAGGTGTTTATAGAAATTTATGTAATGAGTATGGGTTTTATTCTCATTTTAGTTTCCCATAATCAACATTTCTTCTGGAAACATTCTAGAGAAAACCTGGAGTTTCTAGAATATTTGGGTTTGTTTGGACAAAAATGGACTATAAAGGAGGAAGGAAACTTTTGGAGACTATTTTTTGCTGGGGCAGGACATCCTGGGTTTGGGTGAGATGAGACTGTATTATAAAATCAACTGTAAAAGTCTGGATTTCATATATGGCATTTTGGGAAAATCATTTGTTAAAGTTTCTGCTTCCATACGCAGTGCTACCCATCTCAATGAATTTTTAATGAATAATTAAATGGAGGAACAAATTATCAGTTTTCCATCTAAAACAACTCTGTCATTGAGTTTCTAATGGAACAAAATTATTTTATTAGTATATTTAATTAGAATTTAGTCAGGGTATGTTAGAATAATTGTTATAATAATTCCCTTTCTTCAATGGCTTCACTTTTTCATTAAAACTGTGTGGCCCTGAAGTTAGAAAAGGAGAAAAGAGCTTTGCTTGCACTCAATGTTCAGTTTATTCATTCTTTTTACTAATTCAGGACCAATTCATTTTGACAGCTGGTCACATACAAAACAAGACTTGTAGTACTAAGTAAATGATGTGAAGAGCCATTAAATATGCATTGACTTAGGCACTGTCTGAATGAAGGTCTTTCCAAAACAGTACACAAACATCTCAAAGAAATTTGATTCAAACTTGACTTAAAAAATATAATAAACCTCAACTTTTAATTGCTGTGCATAGGCAGGAGCACTAATTTTTATGCAGAGAGGAACCTAGAAGCTTTGAGAAAAATCATGTCTAGCTAAGATTAGTATTGTTATAATTAAAATCTTTTCCAAAAGGATTATTACAGTTTACTTAAAGATATGTAAACATATCATAGGCTTTTTCCCTTAAAAAGAAAGAAGAGTGTATGTAAAGAGTGGAACATAAGGAATGCCTCTGTGTCTTGCTTGCTAAACCATAGAAAATCTAAGAAAGTTGCATGTTAAAAGAGGCACTTACCAGGCTCAAAGAGGTTCTATTTCCCTGGGCATGCCAATCACCAAGTCTATTTATTGGAAGCTTCACTGAAAGACTATAATTTCACCCTTAAGCCTCAGAGAACTTCTTTAAATGGTTTCTCTATCCGTTTTCTGGCCAGTCTGAATACTTAAAAATAATCAAACTGCATGGATTTAATTACTATTTAAACATACTGTTTTTTTCATAACAACCCAAAACATTATTTACTCAAATCTTGCAGAACAATTGCATTACTAGAGTGGAAAGGAGGGTGGCATGATACCAAGGTTCTTGCTTGTCAAAATATTTCAAAATTTAATTCAGTTTAACTACGACATTTTTTGTTGTTTATACAGACACATTCTGCCTGAAACTGGTTTGGTAATACATGGGATATTGCCTATGGTTTAGCTGTGACACAGGGCAGGCAAGGCTCCTGTATGAGGTTTACAGATACTAATCTGAAGAGGGTGTTGCAGAAAAAGAAGACAGACCTGGTTTTCACTGCTAGGGATGTTGCGTCTCTTGCAACAGACCACCTTCGGCTGAGGTAGCACGGAGGTCCAACACCCCGCCTCCGGGCCAATGAGCACTGACACTAATATGAGGATGCTGCAAATGGCGTTTATTAATAGGTTGCATAGCAATATATACTCAGCTGTCTTTCGTTACCGCCCATACGCTATACGTCACGAGGGGTAGGAATACACATGTTAAAGGGGGACGCCTCTGTTCTTTCCGTTACATCACGTGATCTTCCTACCGTTATCCACTACATAGGGATAAGAATAATTTTTTTTAAAATGTATGTTAAGCTAATATAGCAAGATAACCTGAAATTAGAATAAAATTCCAATTAAACCTTTATGGAAGCAGAATTAATGCTCCAAAGTAGCTTTGGACAGATATTTAGTTGCAAAGGCCTAATTACAAAGAACAGACTTATTGACCTGTACATGCATTTTACAGTCAGTTGGAATAACTGGTGGTGCTGGGACAAAGCAAGCCATGCATCCCCTAGATGCTGTAGTTTTCTTGACTACCATGTTGCTGGATGAATGTAATTTAGGTACATGGAGCCAGCCTTCTACTGTAGCACAGCATCTGGATCATATAAAAGGCATACGTTTTATTACTTTTCTTTGAGAAAAAGATAATTAGGATATTCAGTGTTTTAAAGAAATACTGAGAATGCAAAATGAACATGGAAAAGGCCAGAAAACTAACACCTCTCTTCTCCTGTTAGACCAACCAGTTCTACCACAGCCTTTTCTCTGCAGGACTGTGTTCCTTGTCCTTCATGAACAAATGCATTTAGTCATGAAACAGGCACCTTGTAGGAAAAACAAAAAATAACCACATTAACACTGACACTGCATATGGAGCATAGATATGCTCTGGGTAGCCTGGAACTCACTCACATAGGTGTTGTGTCTCTTGCAACAG
>VZTL01005988.1:5019-15352 GCA_013400535.1 Scopus umbretta | reverse complement strand
GGGCGGCAGTCTCTGCCGGGCCGCAGGCTCCCGGCGGCGGCCCCGTCCGCGGCTCCGTGCCACGGGCACCATCAGCCTTTTTTCCTCGCCCGGCATCTGTGGCACGCCGGCGCCGAAGCGGCCGAGGCTGGGAACGGCCGAGCTGCGGCATCTCCCCGTCCGTGCCCGGGGCTCGGAGGATGGGGGGTGTGTTGCAATGACTAAGCTAGCGCCTGTGCTTCCAGTGCGATGTGCCTTTTTNTCCTTCCCTTTCCGGGAGAGCATAATAGAGAAGACACGGAGGCTTCCTCGTGTTCTTCAATTCTAATCACTAAGGAGAAAAGGTAATGACAGTGATAAAACACAGGGGGGGGGGGAAACCACAAATGGAGTCTGTCAGGCTTGTCAAGTTTCACTCTGACGCAAGGAGAGCAACAGGGAGAGTGTGCAGGTCTGTCATTTGTGCTTAATTTTAAAAGTAGGGTTTAAAGGCTTTCTGCAGCTGCGAAGAGCTTTTATTCCTACTTGTTAACGTTTGGAAGCTATAAACAGGGATATTTCAGTGGAGAAAATGGGCACACCTTTACATTCCTCTGAAACTTCTGAAGCACAGCATGTTTTGGAATGAGTACAAAATAAGAAATGTCTTAATTGGAAAAAGTGTTTCTCTGTGGTATGTAGAAACAATGTGAAGTTTTGCTCGACTTTGATGAGAAAGTTCTTCTTTTCCTAAATTTTTTGTCTTCAAACTGTTCAGGCTGGCAACAGTGTTTAGAAAAGGGGGTGCGAAAGATGTGTGTGAAACATAATTCTGTGCTGTTTTTTTGTTTTTTATTGCATTAACTGAAATAGCTGTATTAAGTTATTAAGTGAAATAACTTATAGTGCCAGTGTGTGGTCCTATTGCATTTTGGATTTTTTTTTTATTGGCTGCAGTAAATATTTTTTCTTACTACTGTCTACTACAGGGAAATTATGCTGACAGTGTTTTCATTTTTATGCCACTTGTTTGGGATTCCATTTAAAATAGTAGCTATTAGAGGAGTAGACTGGAAAACTACTTGAGAAACTAGAATCAGACTCACTTGTTTTCTTCTTTTTTTTTTTCCCCCTAAATATATTTCGTAACTTGTACTATTGTTCTGAAGTTCCCAGAATTCTTAATGAAAATGTATTCAAGTAGCTTTTGTGAGTTTCCCAAATGGTCCTTTTTTCCTTAGTAACTGTCATCTATGTGACTAAAAGTCAGTTCTCCATGTTGCAAAAAATATGCTTCTGTGAACACCTTCCTTCCCAGTCAATCGTTGAGCAACTTGAGTTTGTGTAGACCTGGAAAGCTGCTTGCTTTTGAAACACCAATATGTCTTAAACCCAGTTAATTATTTAAGCGCGTAACAAGACTGTTCAAAGAGGAACTTACGTTGCTGATGAGACACATCACCGCAGCAGAGTTTCTCGGTTAGAGAGGGGAAAGCTCTGTTTTGAGTAACTAGGAGTGGTAAGGGAAAACAGTGATGGTAATGCGCAATGCTTTTACCCTGGATTTCCCCAGATGTACCTTATTAATGTGATTTTTCCTGGAGTGAGGACTTCAGACTGTGAGTGATGCTACTACATATGAGGAATTTAATTTTCTTCGTAGGGCAATTCATATAAGTCATCATCGTTCAGCACCTGGTTACGCAAAATTAGTACTAGATTTTTGTTTTCCTACTGGAATACGAGAACTACTTACAGTTTTTGTGACTCATTGTCTTTATTTTGGTTTGTGCCTCCCCTCCCCCCCGTTAGTTTTTGTCTTGAAATTGGAATTAAATAAAGAAGATATACAAATTATTTTCTAATAATTTCCTGAATTTGATTCAGCAGTATGCAATAAGAGTGCAATTCCATTGCTAGACTTTGGCCCTAGTTATGGAAATATTTACTCATTACCATTTTTTAAAACATCTTTTAGCAAACTGCAGATCTAAACCTGTTTGATGGGCCACTGCTGTATTGAAATAGCCTTGCTGCAAATATCACATGAAACTACTGCAAATTTCTTGTAAATTTTTGTGATAGTGAAAACTCGCTATTTCAGGAGGGGTTTTTTGTTCTTTTCTGTTGTGTGAAAAATAATCTCTATAGAGGAAATCTGAAAATGACAACATAAAGTAGCTGTCAAATGTATT
The DNA here is from genome assembly GCA_013400535.1 of Scopus umbretta. Classification (NCBI taxonomy): domain Eukaryota; kingdom Metazoa; phylum Chordata; class Aves; order Pelecaniformes; family Scopidae; genus Scopus; species Scopus umbretta. The sequence goes on along the minus strand of VZTL01005988.1, from coordinate 13,199 downwards.
AAATGCAGACTTTTTTGTTGAATCTTCTTACAGACAGTTCATTCAGTAGTTGAAATTACAAAGCCAGATAGGCAGGCAACTTAACCAAGAAGTCACTTCTTTTTGAACTGCATTTCTAGAATATGTTTTATGTTGAGTAGTTGTTTCCCACATGTATTACTTTAATAAAAATATTAGCATGGCTATGACAAATTGCTGTAGTTAGATTTGCAACTGCTATCTCCATGTTCAGGACTTTTTCTAACTAGGTCATTAGTACAGAAAATCACTGTCTTTTCTGTGTATTCACTTTCTTCAGTGAGTAATATTTGAAATCTGTACGATGCTCTCTTTAAATAAATAGAAGAGCAGTGTTTACATGACCAATCTGGCCATTTCAAAAAGATTAGGAAAATAGACCAGTTATTGAAATGTGTAGTTTTCTAAAGCAGAAAAGTTTAATTGGATTCAAGGAGGACGATAAAACAGACACTGAATGAAAGAATTGATATTGAGGATGGCAACAAGCTTAACTTTAAAAAAAAAAAAAAAGGTAATTTACAATTGTGTTGCAGTTTTGTTGTTCGTGTAAAACCATGTGATTACTAAATCATTCTGATTGCCCGTGAAACTTGTTATTCTTCGATTACCTTTTTTGGTGAGAAGTAGCTTCCTAAATACAGGTGTGGTTTTTTTGTTTGTTGTTTTGTTGGTTTTTTTTTATAATGGTGCCTGACACCTAATCATTTTTGTGATTCCAGTGTTTAATTTGATTTGCATGTTCAAAAAGTTCTGTTTTGGGGGTTTTTGGCAAGCAAAATACAAAACAGTTTATTAAATAATGTACAGATAATGCCTAAATTCCCTTGGGCCAGATGTTCTGCATATAATCCATGACCACTTTTGGATGTAATTAACAAAATACATTTTTATATATGTGTAGTGGGCACTATAAATCTCCCTAACTGACTTGTGCTAGTGACGAGTTGAAAGTACTGGGAAGAGTCTCATTCTTGTCCGAATGTGAACCTGTACGCTGCAGAGATAGAATCACAGAATCATTGAGGTTGGAAAAGCCCTCTGAGATCATCCAGTCCAACCATCAACCCAACACCACCATGCCTACTCAACCATGTCCTGAAGTGCCACATCCACACAGTTTTTGAACCCCTCCAGGGATGGGGACTCCCCCACCTCCCTGGGCAGCCTGTGCCAATGCCTCACCACTCCTTCAGGAAAGACATTTTCCCAATATCCAATCTAAACCTCCCCTGGCCCAACTTGAGGCCATCTCCTCTCGTCTTATTGCTATCGTGGGTTTCCCATTACTGACACTGGGATTTCTTCGGGTTTTTCAAAGCAGTCAGGATGGGGTTTTAGATTGGTGATGAACTGTTCCCTTCTGTAAATGCCATTTTAATTTGGCACTGGTTAGATATATCGTCCCATTTCAGGTATAAGCAGCTTTAAGTGTATGGTTACTCCACTAAATGAGACAGGTACTGCTTGCCTCTTGGACCTTCATCAGCTTAAGTCTTAAACTGTTTTAAGCGGTACATTTGAAACCTTTTTTGAAGCGGCTGAGTGTAAAGCCTTGCTTGCACATAAATGCTGCCCTTTTAGGCACCATAAATGGTGCCCTTTTGTAATAGACAAGAGCTCCTTGGTAGCTCAGAAACACAGGATGAACCTTTGTAAGGTATTTCACGTGAGCAAAACTTTTGTTCTTCAAAAAATGTTGTCACTGACTTTCAGAGTAGTTGTGCTGCATTTTCTACCTGTTCAGAAATTTTGTATCTCCATTTAAAGATCAATGAAAAATACTGTTTGTTTTTTTTTTAAATTCTCCAACTCTTAATTGGTATTGACAGCACTGATAAACTAAAAGATACCTTGTTATCATCAGTTCAAATTCTTTACTTCTTTTAAAACTTGTTACAGTGCTGAGTAAGTCCACCTCAGAAGTTTGTCAGAACACAAGTACAGAAGAAAACCACAACCTAATAAAAATACATTGGACTGTAATGCTGTAATTGTTCTCAAGTCCAGATAGAAGTGATTTAAAACCACTCTTAATGTTGAATCGTCTTTACAAATCAGTGGTTTAAAAATGTTCTCATGTGTTCAGGAATTTAACTGGCCTATTCTCACTGTTTTTAAAGCAAATTCTGGCATGATTTTAGACTTTTTAAAAAAAATGTTCCAAAAGAGGTACAGCTACTTGACATCTGGTTAAAACTGCATGGAAGAAATGGCAGAATTGGTCAATATCCTTAGGATTTTTTTTTCCCAGTAAGAACTGGATATGTATTGTTTCCTTGCATTGTAAATAATCGGTTATCCCTGAAGATGTCACTTACTACTGGAATGGGGCAGAAGATGGGCTTTTAAGCTGTGTTTTGGGTTGTTTTTTTTTTCCCCCCATTGAAAAACAGTGTTTTGCCATAAACAGGACTTTAGATGCCTGCTCTTTTGCCCTCCGTAAAACATTATGAGCTTATCCCTCATTTATGTTGATTTTGACCTGAGCACATGTTATATAGCAGTTTCCTGTTGCAGAAAGTAGTTTTAATGTTTCAGGTGCACCGCTTTAATCTCGAGTCTTCGTACAACCTATGGACCAAGAATTTGTCTTCACCCTTTATTCCACAACACTATTCTATAAAAATGTTGTTCTCAGCCAGCAGTATTTAATAATAAGTGTTCTTTGGAATTTCAGTTCTGTTAGACAACAAGTAAACCAGGGTGTTATGCCACTGGAAAGTAAATTGCACTAGCATACTGTATATTAATGTATAAGTAACTCTGGAGACTATTCAGACAAGGTGTTGGCTGTGAGAAATACTGTATTAGTGAATTTTTTGAAGTTTCTCCGTCATAAGCTCGTAGTGAGGAAGCCCAGATTTACAAGTGAATAGATATGCTTTTTTTTTGGGGGGGGGGGGAAGCTCCAGGTGATCTTCAGGCTTCATAAAAGCAGTCGTGTCAAGTGATGTCGTCTCAGTTTTCTGTGGAGAAGAGAATCTGTCCTGCCAACTCATGTAGTTACAGTGCTTTTAAATCTGTAATCTTTACCTGGGTATCAAATTTTGATGCTCTTTTTTTTTTTTTTTTTTTTTATGCCTTCCTGGTATATACATATGATGGGTTCATGGAACTGCAGGGGCAGGAGGAAGGGTATGAATATAAGTACAAAAATATTTTGCATTCTGAGAATTGTGAAAGTGATACCTGTCTTTTTGTAAAGGAAATGATGAAATTTCTGGCCTAGGTAGAGAACTTAAAGGCACTCAGAAGTGGTTCATAAAAGCCTTATTTTGCTGTTGAGGTTTACCCATAGCTTTTGTATCCAGCATCTTTTTCCTGACACAGATACATAAAAGAAAGTTAGGACAATCTTGTCAGAAAACTACAGAGGTGTAGGTTTATGGGCATTAAGGAAAAAAAATTCTTAATACTGGTGAAAGATGGCAAGTAGAATATTAAAGAATAGATAAGAAAATTCTTTAAAAGACTAAGCAACCACTAGGCTACAAGAGAAAACAAATTACTGGCTGTAGCTGGATGATATTTTGATTAAAATGTGAAGCTGCAGGAATGCGTAACTCGTTAATGAATGATAAACAGTTTGGGTAAGCACTGGGTATCAGTTTGAGAGTTGTGAGTTAGGAATGCAAAATAAAACATGTTGAGTAGTGGGAATACAGAAATTAGTACAAGTCTTTACATCTGTACTGCTAATCTGTGAACAGCAAAAGCCACTGCTGGTTGTCTCTCCGCAGAATGGTAGGCTGTGATGACAGCAGGCTGTATTCCTGGGTCGCTAGGTAAATCTTTGATGCGGTTCCTGTGCGCACTCTTGCTACTGTCCCAGTTGTTGAGTATTTTACCATCTGGGGGAAAAGCTTAATAAAAAATGGCAAAGCCCACTTTATTTAATTTTTTTAAAAAAAAGAGAGAAGACGGTGCGAAAGCTGTAACTGGACGAACAATTTTATTTACCCATTGTGTTAAGACTTTTTTTATTAACTCTTAATAAAAATACAATGAAAAGTATGACAGTTAACTTCTTAGGAAAAACTTAACAGGGTAACATGAATTAATTAAATGTACTTCCAGTAGGAGAAATGTTATTGGAATTACTATTCCAGTGATTAAAAAAAATAATACTGAGGCAATAGATTTACATACAGAATATGGACTATGTCCTGAATATTATAAATAGACTCCATAAGTTCTCATTGCTTGTAAGAAAAGGCATGGCAAGCCTTGGCAAGTGCGAAGGTAAAGTTTATTTCTGTCTTACTCGGCTTTGCTACTCTCTTTTCTTGCTGCTGCTTTACCCTTTCTTTGTATTAACACATCCAGACAACTACATGCTCTTTAAACTCAGTGAAGACAATTTTTTTTTTAATCTGATTCAAAGGTCTTGGAGCATCAAATTACGATCTGGTTCCATTGAGAAGAAAATGGATATTTAAATAAATGAGGGAAATGCATTAGTTGTCTTTTATGAGATGCAGATTCTTAGGTGACTGTTAAATCAGCTGGACAAGTGTTTGGTTTGGAGGAGTTTGCTGGGCAGCCTGGCCTTTGGAACAGGTCTTGGGAACAGTTTGACACCTTATGTTGCTGCTTTTCTACCAGTTTGTTACAGCACTCCAAACAGAATGGCCTGTGTGCTCGCTCCTAAGCCAAGTGGCTTAGCTCCAGACGGGGTCCAGGACACGCAGGAGCTGGCAGTCTTTCCGGGAGAAATGCTCTTGTTTGTAGTTTGCCACGGGCTGTCAGTGGCAGCGCTGACTTCAACCAGCTTCTGCTGCTTCTCGAGCTGTGCTGTGCTGGCCAAGCCGCTGCGCTTCGCTTGAAGCAGCTCAGGTGCCCTGGTCATGCCTTCGGTAGACCTTAAATCTCTTTAAGGATTTAAATTGGTTCAAAAAGAATTATTTTGGACTAACTTAAACTCTACCAGGTACTCAAAGGCAATTCAAGTCATTTTACAAGTTGTTCAAGTATTAGGGCATGAAAAATTGCTAGACCTTATGGATACTTAGGTGGGCAGAGTGCTTAGCACTGCAAGCTGGAAGAAATTTGGTCTGAGCAAAACTATACCACCTTGGGTTTATTCTCCTGACACATCTCAGTTCTGTGTTAAATCTTAAAAAAAAAACAAATCATAAAAGTGGAAATCTAAAAATTTAGTATATCAAGTGGCATATTCTGAAGAATGGGTGACTTTGAGTAACTTCTGTGTGTATGTATATCGTCAAGCGATTATCGATAGCTTTAAAGTTCAGTTCACCCTTTCGGCACGACTTAGAGGTAGAAATCTGGTTTCTGTCAACTGTTAAATTAAGAAACAATATTTTAGGAAATATTTTAGGAGAGCTTAGGCATGACAAGAACAGCAGTACCAGTCGTAGTCCATCCTAATTGTACAGTAATACCAATCTTTTTCATTGACTGTTCTGGCAGCCATAGTACGGAGAATCTGTCTTCACCAGGAAGCAAACCAGCGAAAGGTGCAGAAATGAGGACAGAGGAGGGGCAGGCTGAGGACTGGAAATCGGTGTGGAAGTCAGAAACCCACAGTAGCTGGAACTGTCATAGCGCTTGCCTGTCCCCAGGCGTAGAGGATGAGGGTAGGTCTGGTTAGAAGCAGCGTGCCTGCCAGCGGCTCACTGCTGTTGCCTGGTGTGGTAACTGTGGTGACCCGAATGTGAATGACTATCAGACTTTACACCGGCTGCTTCCCCCTCCCCAGGGGCCTTTTAATGCAAACAGGTGCCAGCGGTGATGTCTGGGGCGTCTTCTCTTGCAATTATTGTAAATCAAGTAACAAGCAGTTCTGGGGCCCTGTGTGTCTGTAACTTGTTAAGCTCAAATGTGATTTTGTTTTTTAAAACATTTTTTCTATTGTTTACTGTTTAACAGGCATTAACCTCTAAATTGCTTTATTCTCTTTGATTACTCTGTTCCCTCTAACACGTCTTTGTGTATCTCTTCCTTAGCTGATCTTACTTGCCCCTTTAATATTTTATTTGACGCTTTTTGAGTCTTCACTTAGTTGCTCTGAAATGATGGTTCCTTCCCATTCTCTGTATGGGCCATGTTTTTCACCAGTTGTACCTCAGAACGGTACGTCGTCACTGTCTGTTGCAAAAGAGAGTTCTCTTCGTTCTGACATCACGTCTTACAGTTCAGCACAATGCCACAGGGGGATCCCATCTTCTGATTTCCAAGTTGATCTCAGAGCACGTAACCTGCACTTACCCCCTTCTATGCTGTCTGTTTCATTCCCGTCAACAGTAGGAGACCATACAATGTCTCACACGGCTTTCTCCAGCTGCAGAATAGAACGCTCTGTAGAATAACAGCATGTGTCGGAGGGAAAGGTGTGTCACCTTTGATCTTGATTACAGGCACAGGAATCTTTCTATGTTTAGTGTCCACTGGCAATCCCTTACACTTTGTGCTGGCCATCTGGCTTTGGTCCAGATTCAGTCATTTTCTCTCAAAAGCATGAGCTTCTTCAGAGAGTTTTGTAGTCCTTAAAGCAGTTCATTGTTGGGATCTCTAGGACAGATCATGGCAAAAGGTGCTGTGTATTAAAAATATTTTTCAAGGGGAGGGACAGGAGACAGGTCTGCTAGCATGCATTTTTTTTGGTCAATCTGTGTACTGAATGTGAAGCCGTGTGTTGTTCATTACATATTTGGAAAATTTTAAGTTAAAATCCCCTGGAAGTTGTATCAGTCCCCTTTTTAGATAATGTTCAAAACCAGTGACTGCTTGACTTCCTTGTTCATTAAATGTATTTTTGTCTTTTGACAAAAGTCTTAGAATAGCTTATAAGAATGAGAGAGAAGTTGATGCTGCTGGTGTCTAGTTAGTGTTAGTCCTAAACACGGACTACAGCTGCAAATTCATTAATCTGCTGGGTGAGCGATGAAGTAATTATGGCTTTTTTCACTTTTTAGATTTTAACTGAAGTAGCAATGTGCAGCCAGCTTGGAGAGGAAAAGTTCACGGTAGCTAATTTTAGGCATCTAATTTAGATGTTCTGGATCTCTTTGCATTCTCCTAAACAGAGAGCCCAGACATTGGTGTCTGTGTCAGTTAGAAATACTGAGTAGGAATCCTTTGTGGGATTAAATTAGTTTGTAGGTATAAGCTTGCTGTCATCTCAGAATCCTAACAAATGTTGTTCTCTGTCATCCCGTCACCCCCCAATATAACTAGCCCAGGAGGCTGTGGAGGTTATAGAACTTTAACAGAGTTATGACAGGAGTTTTGTGATATAGGGAGGTTAATATTCAGCAGTGATGTTAAAAGGCTTAGAGCACTTACACTGAATTTTGAAACATCTGTCAAGGCTTACAGGACAGTCTCCTGAGTCGCTGAGAATTTCCACTGCGTTATAATAAAGATGGGTATTTCTAGCCACCTAATGTTTTGGGAGGGTGTTTACTACCTATGGGAGTGCTTTTAAATTTGGGGATTCTACAGAATCATAATTTAGTTGCCAGCAATACTTTTAATATACTAGCTTTGAAAACAGCTACGAGTTTCCTAGTCTGTTTGTATACTGCAGCTAAGTTAGAACTCCAAAAGTGAGGTTGAACATTAATTTTTCATGTCTGGAAAGAAATATTGCCAGACTAATATCTTATTGCAAAGCCATAGATCTTGCTGCTCTCCCTAGTTTACAGGAGGAACGTTTACACGGCTACTTCCAGAACAGAGAGTCCTAGCCACGCTAGAACAAAGATGGAGGGGAGGTTGGACAAACCTCTCTGTTTTTGGAAAATCATAATCACAAAGGTGTCTTGTATATGAGAAGAGTGCATTAGGGTGCCGTACATGAGCAAATGTCATGATAGTTTGTCTTTCCTCACCCTTTTGTACATTTCACTGTGAGTTATTTTGCTAGTATGGAGAAAAGGCTGAAATATTCTGCTGGGAAATAAGGCTGGTGCTTGTACACGTAAGAAAAAGATACGACATGTAACGAAAAAGCTTTAAAAATTCCAAAGTTAATGTGATGATTAAGAACCTGCAAAAGTTTGCTTTAGTTTTTTTCTGAAAGTTTTGAGCTGGCTTGGAAATGGAGAGCAAATGTAGATGGGTAAAGTGTGTTGAGCAGAACACAGTGTGATTGGTTTGGAAAGAATTTTGTAGTTTACCTCGTCTTGTAATTT